>OZ012737.1:39329556-39447056 GCA_963859935.3 Lathyrus sativus | reverse complement strand
AGTATGCGACAAGTTATTGAGGTGAATGAGGAAACAATCACTTGGGATTTGTTTCGTACGGAATTCTTGAGGAAGTATTATCCCGAAAGTGTGATGGGGAAGAAAGAATTAGAATTTCTTGAGTTGAAGCGAGGCAATATGTCTGTGGTAGACTACACAGCGAAGTTTGTGGAATTGGTTCAATTTCATCCTCATTATGCGGCGGTGACGGCGAAATTTTCTAAATGTATTAAGTATGAGAATGGCTTGCGCCCTGAGATTAACCAAGCGGTGGGGTATCAACGAATTCGAAGGTTTTCGGATTTGGTCGAATGTTGTAGGATTTTTTGAAGAAGATAGCAAAGCTCGTTCCACACATTATAAGAGTGTGAATGAGAGGAAATGGAAACAGCAAGTAAGGAGTTGACCGTATGTGACGCCTGTTGATAAGGGCAAACATAGGGGAAACTTCGATAAGAGATCCGGAGGTGGGGGTTCCGATATGGTTAAGTCCTTCAAGTGTGGTGAGATGGGACATAAGTCTTTTGATTGCGGAAAAACCACTGCAAAATGTTCTAACTGTGGAGGTGTTGGTCATACTATAAATGATTGTAGAAGGAATACGGTGAAATGTTTTAATTGTGGAGAAGTGGGGCATATTAGTACTAAGTGTACTAAGCCGAAGCAAGCTCAGGCAGGTGGTAAAGTGTTTGCTTTAGCTGGGAAGGATACTACTAGTGCATACCGTCTGATTAAAGGTATATGCTTTATTAATAGTACGCCTTTAATTGCTATTATTGATACGGGAGCGACTCATTCATTCATTTCTCATGAGTGCGCTAAGCGTTTGGACTTGTTTGTGACTTCTTGGGGTGGCGAGATGGTTATTGAGACTCCTGCTTCAGGGTCGGTAACTACATCCTCGGTGTGTGTAAGTTGTCCTCTGACCATGTATGGCAGAGACTTTGTTATGGATTTGGTGTGTTTACCTTTGGAGGGTTTGGACGTGATCTTGGGTATGAACTTGTTGCAGTTTAATTGAGTTCATATAGATTGCTATCACAAGTTAGTAAGGTTTCCTTCTTTGGAAGACGATGAAGATGTGAGTTTTCTATCCACTAAAGAGTTGAAGAAACTTTTAGCGGATGAAGCTCAATTGTTCGGTTTGTTTGCATCTTTGTCCGTGGAAAGTAAGACGGAACTTGATGTTTTTCCAGTGGTGTGTGACTTTCCAAAAGTGTTTCCGGAGGATATTACGGATGTACCGCCGGAAAGAGAAGTTGAATTTTCCATTGATCTAGTTCCGGGTACTAGACCAGTTTCGATGGCACCATATTGTATGTCGACATCAGAGTTGGTAGAATTGAAGAAACAATTGAATGACTTGTTGGACAAGAAATTTGTAAGGCCTAGTGTTTCTCCTTTGGGTGCTCCGGTATTGTTGGTGAAGAAGAAGGATGGAAGCATGCGTTTGTGTATTGATTATAGACAATTGAACAAGGTGACAATTAAGAATAAGTATTTGCTTCCTAGGATCGATGATTTAATGGACCAATTGGTTAGTGCACGTGTTTTTAGCAAGATTGATTTGAGATCAGGTTATCACCAGATTCGGGTGAAAAAGGAAGATATTTAGAAGACAGCCTTTAGGACACAGTATGGTCATTACGAATATTTCGTGATGCCATTCGGAGTTTCTAATGCGTCGGGGGTGTTTATGGAATACATGAATCGTATTTTTCATGACCAGTTGGATCGTTTCGTGGTTGTGTTCATCGACGATATTTTGATTTATTCTAAGTCTCAAGAGGAGCATGAAGAGCATTTAAGGATTGTGTTGCAAATTTTGAAGGAAAAGCAATTGTAGGCTAAGTTGTCTAAGTGTGAGTTTTGGTTGTCGGAAGTAAGTTTTCTTGGGCATGTTATTTCCGGTAGTGGAATTAGTGTTGATCCATCCAAGATTGATGCAGTGAGACAATGGGGGACTCCTAAGTCGGTTACGGAAATTCGAAGCTTTTTAGGATTGGCGGGTTATTATCGGAGGTTCATTGAGGGATTTTCGAAGTTGGCACTTCCTTTGACACAGTTAACTTGTAAAGGAAAAGCTTTTGTTTGGGATATTCATTGTGAAGAGAGTTTCACGGAACTTAAGAGACGGTTGACGACGACGCCGATTTTGATTTTGCCGAATCCTACGAATCCTTTTGTGGTGTATTGTGATGCGTCATTGACCGGTTTAGGTGGTGTTTTGATGCAAGATGGGAAAGTTGTGGCTTATGCTTTGAGGCAATTGAGAGTGCATGAAAAGAATTATCCTACCCATGACTTGGAATTAGCGGTCGTGGTGTTTGTTTTGAAAATTTGGAGACATTATCTTTATGGTGCAAGATTTGAAGTCTTTAGTGATCACAAGAGCTTGAAGTATTTATTTGACCAGAAAGAATTGAACATGAGGCAAAGGAGATGGTTAGAACTTTTAAAAGATTATGACTTTGGTTTGAATTACCATCCTGGTAAGGCAAATGTGGTGGCCGATGCCTTAAGTAGGAAGTTGTTGCATATGTCCGCGTTGATGGTGAAAGAATGGGAACTTTTATAAGATTTCAGAGACTTGAGTTTGGTTTGTGAAGTGACGCCGGTAAGCGTGAAACTTGGTATGCTACATGTTACGAATGATTTTCTTGCGACCGTTTGTGAAAAGCAAAAGTTAGATTTGAAGCTTGTTGATTTGATGATGAATGAGAGTGAAGATTACAAGGTTGATGATTTTGGAGTTTTGAGATTTAGCGGTCATAGTTGTATTCCCGATGATTCGAAATTGAAAAAGATGATATTGGAAGAAGGAAACCGAAGCAACTTAAGTATTCATCCGGGTGCGAACAAGATGTATCAGGATTTAAAGAAGATCTTTTGGTGGTCCGGGTTAAAGCGGGATGTTGCTCGTTTTGTGTATTCGTGCTTGACTTGTCAGAAGTCTAAGGTGGAGCATCAGAAGCCTAGTGGATTGATGCAACCGTTAGACATTCCGAAATGGAAGTGGGATAGTATATCCATGGATTTTGTTACGGGATTGCCAGATACGCAAAGAGGTCATAATGCTATTTGGGTAATTGTTGATAGGCTTACTAAATCTGCTCACTTTGTTCCGATTGATATTAGTTATCCTTTGGAAAAGTTAGCTGAGATTTATGTTCGCGTGATTGTGAAGTTGCATGGGGTTCCTAAGAGTATTGTGTCAGATAGAGATCCTAGATTTACATCAAGATTTTGGAAAAGTTTACAAGGTGCTTTGGGTTCTAAGTTGAGATTGAGCTCGGCGTATCTTCCTCAGACGAATGGTCAAACCGAGATGACAATTCAATAATTGGAGGATTTGTTGTGTGCTTGTGTGCTAGAGCAAGGTGGTGCATGAGATAGTTATTTGGCATTGATTGAGTTCACCTATAATAATAGTTTTCATGCAAGTATTGGTATGGCGCCATTCGAGGCTTTGTATGGCCGGAGATGTCGAACACCTTTGTGTTGGCATGAAACCGGTGAGAGGTCGGTAGTTGGTCCGGAGATGGTACAACAAACTACGGATAAAGTGAAGTTTATTCGGGAGAAGATGAAGGCCTCTCAGAATAGACAAAAGAGCTACCATGACAAGAGAAGGAAAGATCTTGAATTTCAAGAAGGCGACCATGTGTTTTTTAGAGTTACACCAGTTACGGGTGTGGGTCGTGCTTTGAAGTTGAAGAAGTTGACTTCTCGTTTTATTGGTCCTTATTAGATTACTGCACGAGTGGGTGTTGTGGCTTATCGGGTGGCGTTGCCTCCAAATCTTTCAAATTTGCATGATGTGTTCCATGTTTCATAACTTCGGAAGTATGTTTTGGATCCGTCACATGTTGTTCCTATGGACGAGGTTGAGGTGAGAGATAACCTTACGGTAGAAGTTGTACCAGTGAGGATTTTGGATCGAGAAGTTAAGAAACTTAGAGGCAAGGGATATTGCGCTTGTGAAGGTAGCGTGGGGAGGCGCTTCTGAAGGTAATATGACTTGGGAATTGGAAAGTGGGATGCGAGAGTCGTATCCGGACTTGTTTGAATCATGTAATATTTCCGAGGACGAAAATTTCTAAAGTGGGGGAGAGTTGTAACACTCTGATTTGGATTATTTCATTTTATTGAGTGTGCTATTTGAATTGAGTAATAATTGTTTTAATTGTGAATTTGATGTGTTAATTTAGTATGTTTTAATATTTTACCGTTTCGGAGAATTTCGGGTAAAATTTAGATTGGAGGTTATTTTAGTCTTTTGATAAAAATAGAATTGAGGGGAAAAGTATAAGAGAAAATGGAGAGGAAATAGAAAGAAAGGAAAGAAAAGAGAGTTAGAGAAAAAGAACAAGAGAAAGAGAAGAGAAAGAGGAGAAAGAAGAGCAAAACCTAGAATCATCAAGAACTAACATCTAAGCTTTTGATTAATCGGGTAAGGGTGTGAAACTTTACTATCCTATCCATATGTATGATCATGTATGTGTTGTGTGGATTGTTTGGTAGTTTTCTACACTTTCCATTTCTAGGTTGAATTTGATTTAATCGGTAGAATCGAGTTTTAAACGGTTGAAAATGAGAATAAGTGGTAAAGTTTAAGTCGAGGGATGTTGGGTGGTGTTGTTGAGACGAGTTGGAATAGAATCGGTTAGATTCGGGGAGTTTCGAAATTTTTGGACAATTAGGGATTTCTGAGTTCGCAGGTTCGCCAAGCGAGTGGTAGCGAAGCTTCGCCAGGCGAAGCCTAGTGAGTGATCAGCGAACCAAGTCAGTAGCCAAATTCAGTCTTCGCTGGCAAGTTCGCCAGACGAAGGCTAGTGGCGAGGGTTCGCCAGGCGAATGAATCTAGGGAGTGGTAGCGAATACTTCCAGTAGCTTCTGACTGCCTTCGCTAGCGAGTTTGCCAGGCGAAGGAGGTAGCGAGCATTCGCCAGGCGAAGGTCAGCGAATGTGACAGCATTTTTCCTGTTCCTGTGTTTTCTTTTCCAATGTTAATTGTTTGTTTCGGTTATGTTAATCCTTATCTGAATGGATGATTTGTGTACTGTTGTGATATGTTATGTTGTGGGTAGCCGTATGGCGTGAATCCTAGTGTATGAATCGATTGTGAATCGTGGCCTTTGGGCAAATGTATGCATTGTTTGAATTGAATAAAAATGCATGGTAATTGTGATGAATGTGAAGAATGCATGATAATATATTTGCAAATATGTATGCATTTTGTGTTAATTGATCCCGCGTAGGATCTGCAGAACCTCGGGTGAGCGATGGTTTATAGTTGATTGAGTCATGTTAGCATGTGAAGCATCATGATATGCATTTGTATTAATTGATCCCGTTTAGGATCTGCAGAACCTCGTGTAAGTGATGGTTACATTTGATCCTGTGTAGGATCTGCTGAACCTCGTATGATGCGATAGTTATATTTGATTCCGCGTAGAATCTGCAGAACAATTGTGTGCCCATGTGGGGTGTGAGAAATCCTGAAACATCGTGTGCCCATGTGAGGTGTGAGCGATGGGTGAACATCGTAGGCCCGACGGGGAGTTACTTCGGTAACGAGCGATGGTTCCATTTTGGTTCTTCAATTGAACCTGCTGAATTGAGTCGGTACCGCATTTGCATCTGCATAGAGTCGTGAGTCGGTCTCTATGAGTTGCATTATCATCTTCATATGATGCATTGGCGAAATAAATATGTATGTGGATGTTTATGTGAATTGGTGATGATATAAATATATTGGGTATGTTTGTGTGAATTAATGCGAATTGTGATAATGGCATGAGCGGGTATGCTTGAAAATATGTATGTATGTATATATATATATATATATATATATATATATATATATATATATATATATATATATATATATATATATATATATATATGTGTGTGTGTGTGTGTGTGTGTGTGTGTGTGTGTGTGTGTGTGTGTGTGTGTGTGTGTGTGTGTGTGTGTGTGTGTGTGTGTGAATATATGTATATATGTAGGTTTATATGGATTGATATAAACATTGGTGATTGCATATTGTATATGCTTGATGTTCTATTTATATATAGATACTTATATGGATACATTGCGATGTATAGAATGATTGAGGTGAGTTGTAGTGTGAATGCGGAAGATGCGTAACTAAGGATATGCATATATATGATTTATGCATTGTATATTATGATATTGTTTCTCACCCTTCTGCTGTTTTATGATGCTCTATGAGGCATTGCAGATTAGGTGCTGGTGATCCCTTTTTGTGAAGCGCGTCTTCATTAGTTTTGGTCAAATGGCTCTGATATGTAACACCGGGTAGCATAGGAAGCCTTGGGCTATTTTTTATGAATACCTTTGAATATGTATTATTGGTGTTGCATGTTTTGTAAACATGAATGTTGTTGATGAACTACATGGAATGATGTGAATATGTGTATATATGAATACATGTCGGTTGTGATTCAAATGTTTAGATTTTCCGCTTTTATTCTAAATATTTGAGATGTGGGTATAAGGACTAAGATCCTCTGATGCGTTTGTTGCCCATTGTTGCATATCTATTATGAGCAGGTATTGTATGTGTTTTAATTCAAGTATAATGTGACATGTTCCTTTTATACCGCATTTTAAATAATACTCTGATGAAATTTTGAATTCGTGCCTAAATGATTCGTTTGATTATTTGGGGGTATTGAAAGGGGGTGTTACAAGATGAAGATCACATCTTGAGCTATATGGTCTTGAAGTTGGGTATCAAGATAGGGGATTTTACACTTTCAAGCTTAGAAACCCTAGCTCAATAACTTCTCACACTCTTGATTCACGATGAGTTGACCTTGGAATCATCCCTTAGGCACCTCAATACATCAATCCATGATCACATGGCCTTGAAAATAGGTCTCAACCTTCTTCAAATTGAACTATTGACCTAGGGTTGACCAGATGAAAACCCTAGTTGTACCAATCTTGGTTGTAGCTTCTTATACTTTGCAAAATGACTTGTTTGAGATCCATAATGACTATCAAGACATCATATGAACTCTCTCAATACTCTAGGCCTCTTTTAGTTGACTCAGAATCATCTGATGAACTCCCACCCTTCAAGTTAGGAGACATGATCACATGTAACCAACCCACTTCTCTGGGGATCTTCAACTTCTTTGATAAGGATATCAACCCTTGGATACTTGAATGAAGACTCTTGAATAACTTTGTACTCTATGATAGCCCTTGACCTCCTGCATACATATCAATGCAATGCATATGGTAATGTTATGTTAAATGAAATGAAACACAAGCTAGGTATAAAAAGGCCGGGCAACAATTGGGGTGCAACACTGGTGTGTTGGACCTGAGAGTTTTTGAGACGCGTTTTGAGAAGGAAAAAGAACTTTTTAACTACGGAGAAATATTACGATAAAGATTGGAGCGATCAAGAGAAGTCAGGAACAAAAGATTTTCATGAGCCTTTGCAATTTAAGATTAAAGTAACCACTATTCTTGTAATATTTAATATGATTATGATTGTATTTTCTAATAATATTATGAGTAGCTAAACCCCCCAATGCTAGGGGGTGTCCCTGAATTGCTTTTGTAATGATATTGTTCTTCTTATTTCAATGACATAAGTGCTTATTTTCATAATAAATTTGTATCTTTCAATGTTCTTAATGCTTTTTCAATCGAGAAAATAGAATTAGATTTACGGTTAATTTAAGGTCGGACAAACCTTCGTTAACACTTTTGAACAATAATGCATCAGTAGATATCACCAAGAACTAGGAATACCCTGTTGTACTTGGAACACTGTTAACATTATTTGTATAGCTTGATTTCAAATGTAATTACCTACGAACATAGTAATTAGGTTATGAAATTTAGAGGTTTTTTCACTAAGGAGTTAGTGTAACACCCAAAAAATTGCCCTTTCATTTTAACCGTAATTGGCTTTTGTTTCTCTATATTTTTGTATTTCTGCATATTATAACATTGGTTCTCGAGACATGTGATCAAGGTATTTCTATGGCTCAGGGTTCCCTTTTGATGCAAGAGTTCAAACAACGAGCGTTAGAGGCTCCGACATTCATTTTGCCCAGTGATCAAACAGTCGGTTTTATTCTTTTCAGCAGGTTATTTTCAACTCAGGAGACGGTGTATAGTCTATCTCAAGCATTCTCACAATCATAATATCCAAGGGCGATTTTCAGAGGCTTAACAGAGCTTATAGCAGGTGGCAACGGGTAATTATACAGGATTCCCTCCATTTGGTGCCAAAATTGGCATTTTTTGAATGTGGTAATCGGTTACTTCAGGCGAAATTTGCAAAGGAATTCAAATTTTCAGCATTGTAAGTTTTCCAATCATTCTCAGCCATTGATTTCACATGATCTTCATTGGAAGGATCTAGAATTGTTTCAATTTTCACCATTTCCCTCCAAATTTCAAACACTGAATTCCTAATTCCACTCCTAATTTCCATTCCAAATGCTAATCCATATTCCTAACCATGTTTTGATTCCAAACCTAGAGCTTATTTAAGTGAATTTTATTCAAACCTCACAATAACCTTCATTTTCAGATTTCACATTCATTCTTGAGAATTTTCTCTTAACTTTTTCACTCCCAAAACCTCCATTAAAGCACTCTCACTTGAGTTCTTTGATTCTTTATTGGAATCCTTGAATTCTAGAGCTAAACCTCCATCATTCATCTCCATTATCTTCAATTCACTCATTCAATTTTCATTTGGTTTTGGATCTGAATTTGGAAGCTAGATTGGAAGTGTTTTTTTTAGTCGATTTTGCTTGATCTTGCTTGTTCTTCACTTCTACCATATGAAAGCTTTTGTATCTTGAAGAATCTCTGGGTTTCTTGCTTAGATCTACTAATTTCAAGTAAATCAACACTCACCAAAGAAAATCTTAGCTTTGAAGGTTGGTAATTCTAGATCTACTTCGGTTTTGAGCTTATTTGAATAATCATAATGTAAATCCATGGCTTTTATTGCTTTTTGATCCATTTTGTTGATTTTGATTTTGGTGATCTGTGATTTTCAATGTTTGATTGTGTTACATGATGCTTGATCACTGTTTCTTAATGATAATTACTTGCTTGATTGATATCATGTTCATATAAGTGATTGGATAAGCTATTGGATGCTGGAAACTAATTTTAAAAGCGGTTTTTTCTGGTTCTGGTTCAGTGGTAACCGATTACCTTATATAGAGTAACCAGTTACTCTGTACAAATTTCACGTCCAGGCTGTTTTTTTCAATAGGGTAACCGGTTACCACCGAGCAAAATGTTGTGTTTTTGCATTTTTCTTACTTGTTTGGTTTCCTTTTCACATGTAAACTTCATGGATTGATATGATGCATTTGTATGGATTGTTTTTGACATATTTCATCATTCTTGAATGTTTGATTTCGATTATTCGACGCGTAAATTTTGGTTTCCGTTTGAGTGTTCAACATGTTCATGTTGCTTGATTGATGAGCTTTCTTGCTTATAGCATGTCTTATTGATTTCTTATTGATGCATCGTTGTTTGTGAGAACGTGTTGACATTTGCATAATATCTATCTATGATTGGTGTTTGTTCATTATTAATTGCATTCTTACATGCTTGCTGCCCTACTTTTCACAGTTGTCCATGCTTTGAACTTGCATGTTGTATTTGCTTTACTTGCGTACTGCCTGACTTTTCACACCTGTTTTTATGTTGAAACATGTGTTGTTATATAAGGTTTTACTTGTGTGCTGGATTTTATTGTTGTCTTATGCAGGAGGCGCTGTTGTAGCTGTTGTTTTTGCCTTGCTTTCTTATTTTTTTCTTTTCCTTTGCATGTTCTCTTGAGTTTTTTTATTCCAATTTAATTTCCGATTAAATTTGGAGTAAGATAGACGTTATGAGTTTAATTCGTGCATGATAACGAGTAGGCTAGTCCCTCTTAACCTCAACCTTAGGTCTATCTCTTGCATGTTAACATTAGTATAGAATCTCCTTTTGCATCCCGACCTCAGGATCACTTTGCGTGACAACGTTAGGGCCGAGTTTCTCTTATACCTTTTGTGCGTCTATCTTCTCGTCTCAAAATACTTTCTAATTCATCTAATGAACACAATGAGTGTTGTATGCTACGAGCCTTAAGTACATGGAAAATGATGAGTAAGGGGTCTCCTCTCGCTTGTCTAGAGTGTTTAGTGCACGTCCCATATAGGGGCTGTAATACCCCAAAATTTACCCTTAGATTAGTCGATTCATGTCACATGTCATCTCATTTTTGCATCAGCTAACTATTAACAGGTTACGTAGCTTGTTTCGTTTTGCAGGAACCGCGTCTGGTACACTTTAGTTGTTAAAGGGCAAAATGGTCATTTTCACGTTGTTTGCTGACTATTTTTGAAGATGAGCTGTCGTCGGGTTTTTTTTGAGTAATCAGGACCTCTGTCTCCGAGTTCTTTATTTTCTTTGAAGATAAACAGAAATTCACGGTAATTTTGGCATTAGGATGTTTGAAATACAGTAATTAAGTCAGCGGGCCGAGACTCTATCATCAGTAGATTTCCGAGACATTTATTTTGTCATAGGGGTGGGTTTATGCTGAGATATCAAATCGATTTGGTTCAAGGTGATGCGAGAATCCGTTCTGTGGAATTTGGTTTCGACAGACAATTATTTTCTGCTTCTTCTGCTACCTGCCACTTAAATTTTTCAAAAGGAAAGCGGTACAAAATTGGCTCAAGTCAGGATTTGTTACATTTATTTAATTGAAAATTTTGGCCAAGTTGGCTCATGGCATTGGATTTATTAGTCGGAAACATAAATGAAATTTTTGGTGCGGAGTTTAGTTCTGTTCACTGTTAATCGGATTTCTCTGCTTTTTGCTGTTTTATTTCGTTCAAGGCCGGTACCGCACAATTTAATTTGGACAGGAAATTTGGGCCATTTTGATCTGGTTGATGAAGTTCAGTCGGAATTTGTGTCGGAAATGAGATTAGTCGGATGAGTTGGAGAAATCAGAAATTAATAGATATGTACTTTTTTATTTCGTTTGAATTATTTGCATTGCATTTTATTTCATTTTAAAAATCAAAAAGAACAAACATAGTTCCTTTCCATTTTGTCAGTTTGTTTTCATGTTATTAATTTCATGTCAGTTTAAATCTATCACATGTCTCTTTTTAAAAATTAATCGGTCATTAGTGCATTGTTTCATAATCTTATTTCATTTAAATAATTTTATTCTAATTTAAACCTTGCTCACTTTAATATATTATTTCATTTTAAACACTTTTAAGTTAGCTAAAGAAATTATTTGTTTCACTTTAATATATTTCTATTCTTTTAACCAAAGTTAGTTTTTAATAATGATGTTTTTACAATGTATAATTAAAGATTTTATTAGAAATAATAACAAATCTTTACAAAAAAGGAATAAATAAATTAAATATTTTATTAATAATAATAAAAAATTTACAAAAATATGATAAATATAAAATTACAAAAAAATTAATAAATAAAAATTTACAAAATATATAAAATTACATTTTTGCATAAAATATAAAAATTCCTAAAACTTCTCATGTTCTTCCGACTATCTGACTACCAATTTCGGATCTCGTTCGTACCTGCAAAATAAGCAAGCAAACTTTATCAGTTAGTTTGACAACCCTCAGAACAATGTCATCATCGGGTGTCCGATTCGCGACCTTGGCCAGATCATGGCAGATTTTTGTTCTTATCATTTCCGAGGCTACCGAAAGATGAAGAGGAAAAGTGGTTTCGAAAATAAGTTGTTGGCTCAAAAGAGCTTATTTAAAAAAGTCAGTTTGAGAAGTGATTTGTTTTCTCAAGAGGACGGTTTGCCCCACTGGGACCTTAATTCCAAACCTCCGAGGAAATCAATTCCGACGAGATCAAGCAAGCAAAGCAGTTCAGAAATCCAACAGTTCGCAAACCAGTTCATGAATAAACAAAACCAGTTCAGATAATAAACCGAAAAAGCCAGTCCAGTTAACCAGTTCAGATAATAAATCGAAAAAAACCAATTCCAGAAATCACACAAAAATCCGTCGGACATTCCGATAATCTCTCCGTTTTGAACGGAATCAACACAAGACTCATCAGAAAGAGAAAGATCAAACTTGCACATCACAAAGCCCAAAAGAACCGTCAACTCCTAATAAAATCCGCATGCAAGTTCAGAAGTCAACAAAAAAAAAACCTCGAGACTGAGTTTACAACGGCAAAATCTCCAGGAAATGCTTCAATCCAACAATATGCAAGCCCAGAATTTTGGCCCAAAACAACAACATAAAAGCAGTAATGTTCATCAGTAAAAGGGGAACCCTAACCAAAACGTAAAAACGGCGGCCATCTAAGAAGGGAGCTCACACAAAAAACGGTGACGGCGGCAGATTCAGAAGACCTTTGAGTCCTTCATCATCATCAGCGCCAAGAAGGTTCAGAGAAGCCTTTTGAACTTCATCATCATTACCTCACGCAGAAAAGAGAAGAGGAGTGTCGACGTACAGACCAGAAACCCCAGATCGAAAAGCCCGAAAGAGATAGACCGTTGGCGCCGTTCGTAAAGCAAAACGGCGAGCAATTAAACTCAAAACACCGTGCGAGCATCATCGAATGCCACCGAAGGAGCCGCTTCGAACCTCTGTTGAAAAGGGTGAGCAACTTGTATGATTTGTTTTGCGTTTTTTTCTTCCAGGTATCGCGAAAAGAGGAAGAATGGTACACATGCAAGCAGGAAAACAAAGAAGAAGGGCTTCAGAGGTTGCTAATGGCCGCCAGCGGCATTTTAAAAGGGAAGAAGAAGACAAATGAAAGACGCCCTAAATGAGACAATGGAAGGGACACCGTTTCATCTTTTCCGTTTTCTTATTTTTTTTATGGTGTTTTTTCTCATTATTTTATGTCTGTTTTTAGTTTAGGTAGGATATTGCCTTTTAAGTTTACTGGTGGTGGTTATTAGCATAGCTTAAGGTTTGTTTAATTAATCCGTTTTTTAACATAAGCATGACACTTAAGTACTAAAAAAAAAGGGCTAAAAATAGTCATTAGTTTTGACGCAAAAAAGTAGAAAAAACATTTTTAATATTAACATTTAAAACATTTTTTTAATTATAATTAAACAAAAGTTTTTCTTAAACAAAAAAATGTTTTCTTTATCTAAGTTAAAATAGAAATTTTTTCTTAAACCAAAAACGTTTTCTTTATCTAAGTTAAAACATTTTTTTAAAATAAATACATCAAATTAGCATAATTTCTCCTTCAATTAACCTTTCTTTAAATAAAACTCAAAAAATAAAGTTCTTGATTTAGCCCTTCGTTTTCGTCTAAACCCCGGCAGTTTGTTCGTTGCAGCTCTTCGATATCTCGTTTGTTCGTACAATTCATTTTGTTCCATGGATGTAATTTACGCGAGGCCATGGTTGCGGTTTATTTTATTTCGCATTTTTTTCCGGGAATTTGTAATTTACGCGAGTGGTCGTGATGCTTTCCTTTTCCGCTTGCTTTACTTTTCATATTTTTTATGCCTGCCATGTAATAATTCCATTGTTTGCATATTTTTACCTTTATATTTCCCTCCGAAGGAATTAGGATTAACAGTTTGACCGCTGAGTCAATAACCTTAGTTTCAACCATTTCAAAACCCTAATTAGCTTAGGTGTCTCGCCGTGGACAAAAACGCCATTTACCCTAGCTTTTAGGTCAAAGAGCCGCCGTGCTCTATTTAGGGTTTCCCGCCGTGGAATCCCTAATTTAACCCTAAATTTCAATAACAAATTCAACGTAGAAATAGGAGTTTCAAGACTCCGCGTAAGCGTGTCCTTAAGATACATTTACTCCCCTTGAAACCTTGACCCTAGTCAAGAAGTTTCTAACCTCCCTTTCGAGTGGAACTACAATTACTCTGATTCCATTCACGTCAGAATATGTAGGCACAAGATGCAACGTCTTGCCGAGTAAACTTAGGACTAACCTTTAGGTCTCTTTTTAGGTCACTCTATCCCTTAGCTCAGTATATATTTCAAACAGATAATAAAAATAAAATAGCATACTTTAAACAAAAGGTTCCTGTAGAGTACTACAGAAGTTTAGGGTGCTAGTACCTTCCCTAAGATTAACCAACCCCTTACCTAGGTCTCTCCCCGCATTGTGTTTACGATGAAAAAATAGGTTTTTCCTCTTTTGACCTTTTCTTTCGGATAAATCAAAGAGCGGTTGTGAATTAAGAATTGTGATTCAAACTAATTAATAGTTTGGTATCCTATTTCCACCGCAACAGAAAATGGCGACTTCACTGGGGACCCTCCTAATTTCTAAGGGTTGCCCCTATTTTGTTTTATTGTATGATTATTTTCTTTTATTAATTATCTGTATATATTATTGTATGTTGTGGGGATATCCTTCTATTGTGAGATAAGTCCTAACCCGGACTTGAGTGACCTTATTATAGGATGAGGATATATTCAATGAGGCTTATAGGGAGTGAGTCCTGACCAAGTCGATTTGAGAATCACCGCTCGATTGAGACCCTTCCATAAGATAGTTCGGTTGAACGAGTGCAGTCGTGAAAACTTTTACTATTTTTGGAAAGGGGTCTATGATATTGAGCACCGTAGTACCTTAACACCACTTTGGCCTTATATATGGCGTAGTGCGGGAACTATGCGGGAGTAGTCCTACAATAGTTGCTACGCGATACTACACTCAAAAGAGGTTCTCTTGAGAATAGTATCGACCCTCGAGTCAGTCGAAAGGTTGGTAATATTCAAAGGAAGGGCTGATGACTTTGGGCACTTTTTAGAACCTTGTTCGGCAGGTACAAACTAACCTTAGTACATACCTTGTGGGATGGGTAGACCCTAACTCCTTGCACATACCTTTAACCTAGGACTTGTGAATATATGTGCATTGCATCTATAAAACATCACATTGCATCACATTTCATGGAATTCAAACTTTATTTATGGATATTGCAGGATACCATGGATTACAATAGAAGAAAAACTTTGAAATATACTTTTAAAAGTCCTAAGCTAGATGACCTAAAGAAGCTAGGATCTTTAGTCCGAGATCAAGAAGGATTCTGTAACCAGTATGGAAGATTGTTATCTCTGTTGGAATGTAAAGTGAACGAAGGACTTCTCTCGGTTTTGATACAATTCTACGACCCTGACTATCATTGCTTCACATTTCCCGACTATCAGTTATTACCTACTTTGGAAGAGTATTCTCAGCTTGTAGGTCTGTCTATTGTGGATAAGACTCCTTTCTATTTCTTGGAGAAGGACCCTACAGACCAGGATATTACTAAAGCCACATGTTTGAAGGTGTCTGATATTAAGGAGAATATGACTCATAGAGGTGAGATCTCTGGGTTACCTACAAAGTTCCTAATAAAGAAAGCACAATATTATGCCGATCATTTGAGTATGCCTACCTTTGAGACGATCCTAGCTCTGCTTATCTATGGAGTGTTTCTTTTCCCTAGTTTTGAAGGATTTGTGGACCTTAATGCCATCAAGATTTTCATGCGAAGAAATCCAGTACCAACCTTATTAGGAAATACCTATCATTCTGTACATCTCCGAAACCTTCGTGGTGGAGGGATGATTACTTATTGTGTACCCTTACTTTACAAGTGATTTATTTCGCACTTGCCTAAGTCCGGTCCTTTTTGGAGTCCCACCCAAGGACGTTGGTCACAAAGAGTTATGGCTTTAACCCACTCTGACATTGATTGGTACAACCATATGTATGATGGAATACTACTCATTGACGGTTGTAGAGATTTTGCTAACATGCCTTTACTCGGTTTCAATGGAGGAATAAGCTATAATCCAGTCCTAGCTCGCCGACAGTTAGAATATCCCTTGAAGGAACCGCCTAAAGGTATCTATGTAGAGAAGATCTTCTTCGAAGATAACAAAGAACTTCAAGAACATATTATATCCTCTTGGAAACATCTTCATAGGAAAGGACGAGAAAGTTTGGGAAGGCCGAATTGTATTTCTATGGAGCCATACCTTCAGTGGGTCTGAGAAAGAGCTATCAAATTGAAGATGCCTTACCATCGCCAAGGTCCTTTGCCTCAAAGAGAAGAACTTGTCTAATACTTCATGACCGAAGCTGAGACTTTAAAGGTCGCTTGGGAGAAATCACAACGCTAAACCGAAGCATGGAAGAACAAATACCATGTGATGGCCAATGAATACGATGAACTTCTAAAGCAGTTCCAGTAGAAGGATGAAGAGGTACTCTCTGTCAAGAAGAGAAGACTCTACGAGGATTTATTTTCTTCCGATTCTCCGCCTGCTCGCCGAAGTT
Organism: Lathyrus sativus; assembly: GCA_963859935.3. Taxonomy (NCBI): domain Eukaryota; kingdom Viridiplantae; phylum Streptophyta; class Magnoliopsida; order Fabales; family Fabaceae; genus Lathyrus; species Lathyrus sativus. The sequence continues at coordinate 39,430,697 of OZ012737.1, read as the reverse complement.
GTGGATAATGTTTCTTTAGGGTCATTATTTAGCTTTTATTTAGCTTTTCATTAAAGACTTTATATTTATTTGTAATCCAATTTTTCAATTAATAAAAATTTCTTTGTTATTCCGCAATATTCATAAATATTTGAATTCCATGAAATCATTTTCGCATTTAGAATCATATTTTGCCTTTCATGAGTCTCCCGGTTTTCTCATACTCAGTTCTCTCACCTTCCAGTTTCGTCACCCTGAGTCGTTACAACACTAGAGCTCAAGCTCGAAAGAGGGTGGAGGACCAAGCCCGAGAATTTGATCGTGTTGACAATGAATTGGCAGAACTTCGAGGGAATATGGGAACAATCATGGAATTACTCCACGTTATGAATGCAAAGATGGATACTCAGACTACTGTGGTTTCTGAGATTAACGCTACTGCTGCTGTAGATCCTCCGGTTGTTTCTGTGCCAAACCTGTTTCCTTATGGCCTTTCACAAGATTTCTTGCATCCTACTGTTGTTACATCAGCTCAGCAGGCCATTCCTATTACTACATCCGTTCAACAAGCTGTTCCCGTTATACAGAATGTTCAACAGACTATACCTTTGGTTTCCGAGCCTCCTAAAGTGGTTCCTACGTTCACGCCAGCTAATATCTACACTCGTGTGCAACCTTATCTTAATGAGCCTGTTTATGAAATTCTGGATAATAATGATTTAGGGTACCAGCCACGTGATAGGCTTCGTGAGGAAGTTGTCACTATCGATAAGAGACTAAGGAAGATGGAAGGGGATTTGATTTTTGGTGCTGCTGATAGAGAAATTTGTTTGGTTTCCGGCCTGGTTATCCCGCCGAAGTCCAAAACTCCGAACTTTGACTGCTATGAAGGGACTACTTGTCCGAAAAGCCATTTGATAATTGTCACACCCTAATTTTTGACCTTAGGATGACACCTCTCTTTGCGATTTTTTTTCTTCTATTATTTGACTTTATTTTAATATTTATATTTTTTTGCGACTATTATTATTAATATTATATTTACTTCTATCATATTTATTATTATTATGTTATCTATTTTATTACTAACATTACTTCCACTCTTGAGTTATTATTGGACCATTACACCGAAGATATCTTTGGATGCGCTTACCGACTACATCTCGATCAGGATCTGGTATCTTATAAGTCAAGGTTGTTAATTATCTCTCTACCAAAATCATCAATTGAAAGCGAACAAGAATTTGGATTTAAGGCATGAAAATCGTTCATTTGGGCTCGGCATCTGCAACTTAATGAAGTGGCGCTATGGGATATGGTGTCAAGTCCCCGGTTTTCCGGTATTTTGGTTCTTACTCTTTGTAGATCCAACTTGGATATCAATGTGTTTACAAACCCACGGGAGACAGAAAACATTTTGGAGAAAGGTTGCAGGATTCACAATCCAAAATATTAATGAGCAAAACCAAGACAACTCTGCTGCTATTAAGTAGAACATGTTATGGGATTAATAAAATCTACAACAATGCTTCGGGTTCCAACTCTGTCAAAATACCAGTGGGATTTAAATAGATCAATTAACAACCCATTCCAAGTTCAAATTACAAACGAGTTCAGGAATTACAAAACAAGTTCACAGTCATCACGAGACAAATTCATGATTATTAAGACTCTAGATGTACCAATTACTACAACGGTAGAAGTGCTATGCTACAACAGAAGTTCAGTCCGCCTCGACCGTAAATTTCACCGGTTCTTGAAGGTGTCATTAATTAGATGGAATGCAGAATTTCATCTCTAATATCATTGTACAGCTTCCCAACGACCAAACCTAGGGCGGAAATCTTCTAAAAGTCAAACCGAGTAATACTTTGCAATTGAGTGATTGTCTTGGAGCTGAGGCACTTCTCAAACTATTGAAGAATTATTCAAGAAGTTATGAGATCAAGAAGTCGATCACTGTTGGTCTGGTTGGACTGCTCGATGTTGGTAAGAGTAGTCTTGTTAACAGTTTAAGGAAATACCATGTTATACCATGCCCTAGTTAGCGAACCAGAACCACTTTGTAAGGTTCGCCCTTTTGCTCACACAGCCCGAGTCAATTTCTTCACAGTGGCAGAAACTGCAATAGCACTAAGGAGAGCTTGAAATCTCTATGCAAACAAAGGAGCCGCCATAGAGGTACAGAATATCGAGAAGCTCCGTTGGGAATGCACCTTATTCTCCAGTTGTCAAACAACCCCAAAATCCTTTCACGTAAATAACCTGCAAAAAGGGAAGCAAGATTAATGTATCAACGGGTAGCAGGAGATTTCTTAAATCATTCAATAAGGATGCTTTTGTTTAAGCTAATGTTCAAATTCATTTGGCTCTATATACATTTTCACAGTGGCGTATCTAAAGCTATCGAGTTAACCAAGTCATAGCAGTACATGTCATAGTAATTCGTCCATGCCGACTACAAGCATAACCTTCAATCCTCATTAGTAACTCCGTAATGATGCCACAACAGCCTCAGCTCTTGAACAGCCTGCATCAAGAAGAACAAAACAACACATATGATCAGTTTTGTGTTCACGTTTCATGCTTAAAAGATGGCAAAACTAGAATAAACACAGGACTAGAGCAGGACCAAGAATATACGAACCCTCATGCCAAATGCAATCCCAATGTGCCCTTGTGCTGAAACTGTCACTAATTGATGATACCGGTTCGGGGAATTCGAAGGTCTTTTCGTGCATGCTAAGGATGATCACAAAATGTCGAGGATTACCCAGAACACCGGCTTAAGTTCTTCCCTCTGCTCCGTGCCATAGTTACTCACTATTTTCCTGCATTAACCTGCTTGTCAAGTCAGCAATTGAAGTTTGTTATAGATTCAAGCATGTGGGCATTTCGGCATACAGAAAGGAATACCGCTGAAACAGGTCTGAACCCGTTGCTGGAGATGCCAGACAAACTTCTTGACAACTGAGAGTGAAATGTTTGCTTTAACTGATACCTTTCCATAAGCCTGGTCCAAATTACATGTCTTGGTGCTTCAACATTTGTTTTGTCTGGTGGAAACTAGTCTGCTAAACCTATTGCAAGTGCAAATGATATTAGGGTGCCATCAAGTGTCGACGCCCATTCCCCTGTTGCAAGACCTTCAACACTTGGATCCACAACTAGCATGGGTTTTAGTAACATAGATGTTGCAACTGTTGCACATCAATCAAAGACACTTAATGTGCGCAATCCTCCAAGTTCAGAAAGCCTGAGTTATAAAAAAATTGAAATCTAGCTACCATAATAACATGATGCAACGACAGGTTCTCCTGCAACAAAGCAATCCAAGTGAAGTTCCTAGCACCAACTCTCAAAACGTAAACAATGCTCACGCTAGAACATGATTCAAGCGACTTGTCTGATGTCCAGCCACTACTTCAGTCATCCGGGTTTACACCTCCGTTGTATGCCACAGCAGCAGCTTATTCCTGGAATGAGACCTGGTGGCGGTCCCGTGCTAAACTACTTTGTACCTGAAGCAACGACAACAAAGTGAACACCGCCAACCTCTCCAATAACTGAACACAAGTAACAAACAATCAGAATATGGTCTATAATAACATTCATTAAGTAGAGATCTTCAATTCACGACCTGGTGAACAAAATGGAAAGAAAGCCATACGCACTTGTTTGAGAAGGAACTGTCAAGTTGGCGACAGACGCGTAACTAATCAAACCATGTAGTCGTTGCGTCCCAAACCCGGCAAGCCCTGATTACGTAATCAGTATCATTATGGAGTCGTTAACCACGCTACAGAAGGAATGAGAATTTATTCATGAATATCAAAGACAATCAAAGAATCGCTTACACTAAACTTTCTCCCTGAACCAACGAGCTCGAAGTGAACTTGAGCGAAGCTTCTCAAAACTCCCACTATGACAGGTCATAGCAGTCGCATTACCCAAACTCTCATGCTAAAATCCTACAGTCCCAAGTAACATTATTAGAAAACATTGGTTGTCACTATGACAAACAAGTCCATTTCGCTAGAAAATCGGCAAGATTGTTCAAAACCAACAGTACCTCACGGACGTGCTTTCACAATTTCCAACTTAAGACGCTGCTGCGTGTTACCGAACATTAGTTGTTCTTGCCCCTATTACCGCGAGGTTGAGACATAGTGCTATTGGCTCATGGCAAGAAAGTCCTAGACACCCCTGCAGCAAGTTGTCTCACGCTGATCACCTGGACATCAGAGAAAACAAAATTCCTCAATTGGAGCTAGTACGGTCATGTATCTATCAAATCAGAACAACATGTGTAGAAGAATACCATTTTGGAATTGAAACTGAAGGTAATCAACGACATACCCTGCGCAGAAGAGTTTACAGCTTACCACAAGCGTAGGTCACGCTCGTTACAACGCATCGAACGCAAGTTATTCTCCTGGGCCATTAATTCTCCCTCAGCCCAAAACCTTGCTACCCACACCTGCCAAAACCACAAAACCCAAATTAGCAAAAATCAGTTGAAGAATATTCCCAAGAGGATTCGCATATCCAAATCCAACATTAAACCTGGACAGAAGAACACCTATCAGAGATTGAGATTTCATTTAGCGAGCATTAAACAAATTGGGGCAAGAAAGGAAAGATTTTCAATTTGATTTAATCCTAAAACAGAAAGTTCCAATCAGCCTTCAAAGTGAATAAATCGGACATTCAAGGCATTGATTCTAAAAAACCCTATATAAGATGAAGAGGAGAAGAAACTCAGAGAGAAAAAAAATCTATCGCACAAAAAAAACCCTAGGTGGAAGCAGAAGCTTCGAATAGAGGAACTTATCTCGATTTGCGAAGCCATCTCCGACCGCTACGAAACACCACCGGCGCCGCGGATCAGGCAGTCACAAACGCCATCCCACCTAGCGAATCATCGCCGCTCCCACCGAGCTTTGGTAAACTTCTGTTCAAATTAAAATTTGTTGAATAACTAACGGTACGAATGTTGTTTCAGGTGTGAGAAAAGGGTGAACAACGAGAGATTGAATTGGGGGTTGAGATGGAAATCGATCGAGAGGAGGAATCGAGTGGACATCTTTGGGATTAGGGTTCATACGATTAGTTTCATTTTCTGCATTTTTCTCCCTTATCTTGTTGTGTTGTATCTGTCGTGATTAAACGTATGCACGACCATGGTAATACCATGGTCCTTCACCACCATCACCACACAATTCACTCACTTCACAATCACACGGGCCGCATCATGCAGTCTACCGTGAACCCTCACTGACTATCCTCACCCAACCACATGCTTAACCCTTAATTATTCTTTTAATCCAGATAATTAATCCATTAACCACTTAATCACCCTAATTAACCCTTTTAAAATCATAATCAGCCTGTTTTATTTTAATTTAATCACTTAACCTTTATTTCAGTAATTAATTAGCCTGTTAATTTTCTTTAATCAGTTTTTATTTAAACAACTAAAATCCTTTTATTTAAAACTAATTTAATTAATCTTAACTTAGTTTTTTTTACTAGTAAACTTTTTTAATAAACTCAACTTTATCTTTTACAAATTATTAACCTTTATTATAATTAGTTTTTTTAAAAAAATAATAATTAGTAACCCATTTTATAACCTCTTATTTACTAATTAATTTTCTTTCACACCAATTTATTCAATAACTTGAGCTTTTATTAATAATTAATTATTTGTTTTTTAGCATATCTATTTAATTAATAATAGCATTTTAAAATTTAACTTTATTCGATTTAAAATTAATATAACCCTTTTTTTTTCATAAAAATAATATTTCTTAAACAATCTCACCAAAAAAATTATTTTCTCATAAGTCTAAATCAACTAAAATTAGTCTATCTCAAATACAACTCTTTTTTACTAAAATCAGTTTCACACCTAAAGTCGAATAAACCTCACTAAAACACAAATCAACTAAAAACAATCAATCCAACTCTTTTCTTACAAATCAATTCATCCAAATCAATATTTTTTTATAAATAATTCAAACTAAAATCAATCTCCTCGCCAATAATAAAATTAATCTCGATTTAAAACCAACTCGTCTAAAAAAAACAACCTCTCGCTCAATCCAATATCCTATCTAAAATCAACTCACATCGAAAATACAAATTAATCGTGCTCACATATACGACACTCTCACTCTCACACACTTCAACGCTTTCATGCGTACGTGTATGGTTCACTTTCCTTGCAATTTATCTTACAGTAATTCAATATTTCTGCATTGGCACTATCATATTTACTCTTATTGCATCGCATCCCATCCAAAGGAAGAATCTGCGCGTAACGTGAAACTTGCGCGTATGCATCTACATTTGCATCATTTTCCCACGCGATCCTTGATCCCATTCAAGTCGATCACTTAAGTTTAGGACCTACCCCATAGGAAGGACTATTATCTTTACAACATAGGAAAACAAACAACTCAATACAACAATATTCAAACACAATAGATAATAGATGTTAATCATCTTAAGCTAGATATAACTTCTCATGCTCCACAACACAAATACAATCAATATCTTCTTTCGCTCGAGAGAGATAGAGGCGTACTTGTCGACCCTTCCAAGTACTTGAGCCCTTCTCTTGAGACGACACAAATACAATTTTTCTACACACTTGTGGCGGCTAAAACAGTTAAATCTCTCTTAAAATGATAACACATCTTTTCTCCTGAAATCAATCAATCAACTACCTTAAACCCGTAGGAACTTTGACCACAGTCAAAGAACTCCTCAAACCCTTTAGGGGAACTACAAATACTCTGATTCCACTCCCGTAAGGATATGTAGGCATAAGATGCGACATCTTATCGAGTATACTTAGAAATAAACCCCTAGGTCTTTAAACCTTAAGCAGATAAACACTTAGCAATAAACAAATATAAAACAAGAGGTTCCTGTAGAGTACTACAGAAACTTAGGATGCTAGTACCTTCCCTAAGTTTAACCAATCCCCGAACCTATAACTCTCTTAACCTTGCATTTGCATTGCATTGTGGGTATTTCGATCTTTATCCCTTCCTTTGGACAAATCAAAGTTCGGTTGCAAAATGAATTAAAGATTCAAACTATTCAATAGTTTGGTATCTGATTTTCACCGCGACAGAAATGGCGACTTCACTGGGGATCCTCAGTGGGTCTCCCTATCTTGTTTTATTTCTTTATTGCTTTTTATATTTGCTTATATTTGCTTACTTGTTTACTTGCTTATTTGTTTGTATTCTTGGGTTGATACTCTTGAGTGGTGAGACAAAGTCCTACACCCGGACTTGAGTGAACTTAAGATAGGATAGTGATATGTTCAAAGAGGCTTATAGGGGGTGGAATCCCGACCAAGCTGACTTGAAAATCACGCTCAATTGAGGCCCTCTCAAAAGATGTATTGTTGAACGAGTCCTTAATCGTGAAAACATGCATTATATTCGATGTTGGAGCCTATGATATTGAGGACCGTAGTTACCTTAACCCCACTTTGGCCTTTATTAGGACGTAGTGCGAGGCTATGAGGGGGTACCCCCGAAATAGTGCTACGCAATGCTACACTCAAAAGAAGTTCTCTTGAGAATATTATTAATCCTCGAGTACTTGGGAAGTTGATAATATCCGAAAGATGGGCTAATGACTTTGGGAACCTTATTAGAACCTTGTTCTGCAGGTACAATCAACCTTTAGTCCAAATCCTTTGGAATGGGTATACCCTTTGCTCCATGATCGTTGCAAACCTAGGGTCCCCTCAGTTTGTCTATCTTTATGTTTCTATGTGCCTACTTGTGTTTGTTGCATTCATAAAGCATCATACCGCATTAGACTTCATGGGATATACCTTTGTTTATGAACATTGTAGGGTATTATGGACCCCAATAGAAGACACACTCTGAAATACACTTTTAAAAGTCCCAAGTTGGATGACCTAAAGAAGTTGGACCTTAATTGAAGACCAAGAGAAATTCAAGAGCAAGTATGGGAAGCTGATATCCTTATTGAGTCGCCAAGTAGACGAAGGACTCCTGTCCACTTTATTGCAATTTTATGATCCGCTATACCACTGTTTTACGTTTTCGGACTTCCAACTACTACCTACGTTGGAAGAATACTCCTTTTTGGTTGGTCTACCTATCTTAGAAGAGTCTCCTTTCCCTTTCCTGGAAAAGGACTCCGATGAAAGAGAAATTGCTAAGGCCCTTTGTCTAAAAGTATTAGACGTCAAGGGAAATCTGATTAGTAAAGGCGGTATTTTTGGTTTGACTACGAAGTTCTTAATCAGTAAAACAATGTTTTATGCCGATTATACGAACAAGACTCCATTCGAGGCAATCTTTGCCTTACTTGTTTATGGAGTGTTTTTGTTCCCAAGTTTTGAAGGGTTTGTCGACCTCAACGCAATTAAGATCTTTTTGAAGAACAATCCAGTACCAACTTTATTGGGTAATGCTTACCATTCTATACACCTCCAAAACTTCTATGGTGGAGGAATGATCACATGTTGTGTGCCCCTACTCTACAAGTGGTTTATTTCGCACTTGCCGATGTCTACTTCCTTTTTAAGTCTTGATAGAGGGCTTTGGTCTCCAAGAGTTATGGCATTGACCCACTCAGACATTATTTGGTACAACCATGCATATGATGGGACCTTAATTATTGATGGTTGTGGCGACTTCGCTAATGTACCATTACTCAGTTTTAATGGAGGGATCAGTTACAATCCGGTCTTACCCTGTCGACAATTGGGATTTCCATTAAAGGAGCCGCCTAAGAGTGTCCAAGTAGAGAATATTTTCTTTAGGGAAGACCAGGAACTCCTAGACAAGGTTTTAGTTGCATGGAACCACTTACACAAGAAAGGAAAAGAAAGCCTTGGGAAGCTCAATTGTGTGTCTTTAGAGCCCTACCTTCGGTGGGTCAGAGAAAGGGCAATCAAGCTAAAGATGCCCTATTCCCGTCAAGATCCCATAGCTCCAAAGAGAGAGCCCACTTATGTCTTTATGTCTGAATCTGAGAAGTTAGAGGTGTCCTTAAGGAAGTCTCAACATGAGCTGGAATCCTGGAAGAACAAGTACCATGTAGCAGTGGCAGAAAATGATGACTGTCAGAGGCAGAAGGCTGAACTTCAAAAGGAAAGGGATGAACTTCAGAAACAGCTACAATTGAAGGATGAAAAGATACTCCCCTGCAAGAAGAGGAAAGTCATGGAGGATTTATTTTTCTCTGACCCACAATGCACTATTTGGAAACTAATTGTGGACAACCTTATCCGTGAGAAGACGCAACTAGAACAGCAGCTCAAGCAGCAGAATTCGAAACTTCTTTAGTGTCTTTACTAGCTTTTATTTAGCTTTTATTTGGGACTTTTAAAAGCAATTATGTGTATTCCGTTTCGAAATTAAAAAAAAACGTTTTCTTTTATTACAATGCTTATAAATAGTTAGGGATCCCATGAAGTCCTACTCATATTGCATTACATTCTTTCTTTATTCATTTCAAGAAACTCAATTTTATTTCTCAGGTATTGTAACCATGGATTTCAAAAGAGAAGCCTTGGAGTACACTTTTCAGAGCCCTAACATTGAAAGCTTGAGAGGGCTAGCTGATCTAATCGAGAACCGTTACGCCTTCGCAGCAGAATATGGAGAAGTCTTCTGTTTCCTCGAACTCAAGATGAAGGAAGGGTTGTTGGAGACCCTCGTTTAATTTTACGATCCATTGTACCACTGTTTCACTTTTCCAGATTACCAGTTGATGCCGACACTGGAAGAGTATTCTGATTTCCTGAGGATGCCCGTAACGGCCTGTCCCGTATTCACCGGCCAGGAAGACACACCCAGTCATCAAGAAATTTCCAATGCCACTCATCTCAGTTTGGCAGATGTGCAAGCGCACCTAACCACCAAGGAAGGAGTCCTTGGATTCCCTGCTGACTTTTTGATTGGAAAAGTTCGCTACCATGCTGAAAGAAAGGAAGTCCTTATCATGGAAGCCACCTTTGCTCTGTTGGTTTATGGGATTTTCTGGTTCCCAAAGATCGATGATTTTGTTGACATGGACGCAATTAAATTGTTCATACTCAAGAATCCCGTTCCTACCTTGCTCGCTGACACATACTTTTCAATCCACTCAAAGAATGCTGAAGGAGGAGGACATGTCGTTTGTTGTACCGCTCTGTTGTATTCATGGTTCATTGCTCGCCTAACTCGGCACCCGTCTATTTGGGAAGAGGAGGAGTCACCCCATTAGTCCGAGATAGTTATGGCCCTTACTCACTCTGACATTGTGTGGTACGATCCTACGTATGGGGGTATATGTATGATCCATAGCATCGGAGGATTTACTAACGTACCGCTCATTGCGAGAGAAGGATGCATAAGTTACAATCCTGCTCTGTCCCGTCTCCAATTTGGGCATCCCATGACTGAAGTACCTGACCAGACTCTGTTAGAAGGAATCTTTCTCAAGGAAGGAGAAGACCCAGACCTGAAGACCGTCATAATTTACTCATGGGAATACATCAATAAGGAAGGAAAAGCTGCTTTAGGATACCCCAATTGTGCTGTCTCTGAAGAATACCTACATTGGGTGCGAGCAAGAGCTCTCGACCTCAAGATGTCGTTCCCTTTCCATGAACCTATGGTATTGTCCTTTCACGATCCAGATTGGTTTGATGTGAGTGAAGTAGATCAATTGAAGGCTACTTTGGATGAAGCTCGAAAATTGAAAGCCGCTTGGAGGAACAAGTTTTTTATATTCAAGGTAGAGAAAGAGAAGTCCTAGAGGCTGCCAGAAGTTGAACTCGCAAGGAAAAGGAAGGCGCGAGAGGATTTATTTTCCTCTCACACCTCTTCAAGTGCTGTCACCAATGATGATCTTCCCCCAGATACTATGGCTTGGAAAGAGTGTGTCGACCGACTCATCAGAGAGAAGGCCGAGTTGCAAGAACGCATCAGTCAGTTAGAAAGAGAACTTCATACACAGAAGGAGCATAAGGAGTAGATCTCCGAGTTTCTCTTTTGCTTTTGATTCAATGTAATAAACTCTTAAAAGAGTACTCCGTTTTGTAATGCTTTGGTCATCAAAATAAAATAAGTTTTTCTCCAAGGTTACAATACCGAAATAATTTGAGTTTCTTGAAAGTTTCACACTCATTTGCATTTTACATAAGCATAGCATCGTTTGCATTCCAGGGTCTCACTCTTGCTTCATCTCCGCAGAACAAGCTGAATCACCGATACAACACTCGAGCTAGTCAACGCCAGAAGATGGATCAACTAGAGCAAGAGAACAGAGTGCTCTGTGACGAAGTTGCAAGTATGAAAGAAAGTTTGGAGAAGTTGAATGGTCTAGTAGAAGCCTTGTCTAGTCAAATCTCGATCAACAACCAAGAAGTTCCAAGGACTGTCGTATCCAAAGTGACGCCAACACCGATCCCAGTGGTGTCTTCTGTTGCTGAAATATCCTACAGTATGCCTCCAGGTTTCCCGTGGGGATTGTCCCTTAATTTCTTTTCGGCCGGTTACCGTCCACTTGTGTCTGAGATCCCTGTTGTGACCACTGTTCAAGCTGCTCCTGTAGTTTCTGCTGTGATGACTACCGCATCTCCGCATGTGAACGTTGTTCCGTATATTCTGGATGAACCAATTCTACATGGGTCGCCAACCGAAACTGTGGGCTTAGAAGAGAGGATCGATGGATTTCAAGACCAGTTCTCTGAAATACAAAAGGAGTTGAGAGCCCTTCGTGGAAAGGACTTATTTGGTAAGAGTGCTTCTGAGCTGTGTTTGGTTCCAAACGTTAAGGTCCCACCGAAGTTCAAGGTCCCTGATTTTGAAAAGTACAAGGGGAATACTTGCCCTTAGAGTCATCTCATTATGTATGACAGGAAGATGTCTGCCCAAACTGATAATGATCAACTACTCATTCACTACTTTCAAGACAGTTTGACAGGCGCCGCACTCAAGTGGTATATGGGGTTGGATAGTACGAAGATTCGAACTTTCAATGATTTAGGAGGAGCCTTTGTCAAGCAGTATAAGTACAATGTGGACATGGCGCCCGACCGAGATCAGTTGAGAGCAATGGCGCAGAAAGATAAGGAGAATTTCAAAGAATATGCTCAGCGTTGGCGCGAGTTGGCCGCGCAAGTCACACCACCATTAGAAGAAAAAGAGATGACCAAGATTTTTCTGAAGACTCTGGGTCCTTTCTTTTATAAGAACATGGTAGCCAGCGCGCCCAGTGACTTTGCTGAAATGGTCAATATGGGAATGCGTTTAGAAGAAGGTGTTCACGAAGGAAGATTGACCAAAGAAGAGAGCGCTCCTAAAAGGTATGGGAGCAGTTTTGTGAAGAAAAAGGAGCAAGGTGTGAATGCCATTCAAAAGGGACAATTCAGAAAGAGATACATGCCACCACACCAGGTTGCAGCGGTATCGCCAGTGTTTAATGCTCCGGCTTATCAACTACAGTCTCCGCAACCCTATCAGCAACCTCAGTCTCCCGTTGCTCAACAACCCCAACTTCAGCAAAGCCCACAGTACCCTCAGCAGAATCGGCCACCTAGCAATCAGGGTCGTGTGTATAGAAAGATAAACTTTGATCTGATCCCAATGACATATGCTGATCTATTCCTCGCTTTGATTAAAAAAGGTCATATTCAGACGAGAGTTCCACCTCCGGCTCCCACGAATCCTCCCCCTTCTTATAGAGCTGACAAGTCTTGTCCTTACCATCAGGGTGCTCCAGGACATGATATCGAGAGTTGTTTCGGTTTGAAGATGGATGTCCGGAGGCTCATTAAAAATGGAATCTTGTCTTTTAGGGATTCTGACCCTAATGTACAGAAGAATCCACTACCACCACATGGTTCGCCCTCTGTCAATATGATTGAAGATTGCTTGGAAAGTGATGGTCAAGAAGTTTCAAATGAAGAGGCTGAAGAAGTTTGTGTCATAGTACCCCACTTTAAGGAAGTGGAACGTATAGAGATTGTTTACAATAGCAAGAAGCCAACTGTTACTCCTTTGGTAATCAATGTGCCTAGACCTGTCCCTTACACCTCTAATAAGGCTATCCCATACAGGTACAATGCTACTATGATGGAGGATGGGAAAGAAGTGCCTTTGCCCACTGTACCCTCAATAGTTAATATTGTAGATGTCAGTAGAGTGACAAGAAGCGGTCGAGTCTACCCGACCGTGCTACCAAAAGAAAAAGAAGCTTTGTCCGAACCATCAGGCTCAAAAGACCCAACTGTGGGGCAATCTGGTGGGTCTAATTTATCCAACTCCGATGAATGTTTGAAAGTAATCAAAAGAAGTGAATATAAGGTTGCAGATCAGCTTTTGCAAACCCCATCAAAGATTTCTGTGCTACAATTGCTGATGAGTTCTGAGGCTCATAGAGAAGCGCTTCAGAAGATTTTGGAACAAGCCTATGTCGAGCAGGATGTGACTATGGAACAATTTGATAACATCATTGGCAGTATTACTTCAAGTGATAACCTGGGTTTCAATGAAGACGATCTCCCAGAAGAAGGAAGGAAACATAACATGGCTCTACATATTTTTGTGAACTGTGGAAATGACTCTCTGTCCAGTGTGTTGGTTGATACTAGATCGTCCCTAAATGTAATACCTAGAACTACTCTATCTAAGCTGTCGTACCAAGGACCACCGATGAGGCCAAGTCGCGTCATTGTCAAAGCCTTCGATGGGTCAAGGAAAACAGTAATTGGTGAGGTTGATTTGCCCATGACTATTGGATTACAGACTTTTATGATCCCGTTTCAGGTCATGGATATTCGTGCCGCCTATAGCTGTTTGCTAGGGAGGCCATGGATACATGAAGCTGGAGCAGTTACTTCTACCCTGCATCAAAAGTTGAAATATGTTTTCGAGGGGAAAATAGTTACAGTTTGTGGAGAAAGGGCTTTGGTAGTAAGTCACTTGTCATCGTTCTCATATATCGAAGCTGAGGAAGAGGTTGGCACACAATTTCAAGCTCTGTCTATTGTGGGTGAGGGTGCCCAAAAGTCTCAAGCATCCATGTCATCATTCAAAGACGCACAACGAGTAGTGAACAGTGGTCACCAAACAATGTGGGGAAAGGTGTTGTCTTTGCCAGAGAACAAAAACAAGGAAGGCCTCGGTTTCACCAGCAGTTCTGCCCAACAAACTACCAAAAGTCAAGGGTTCCCGCTGATCAATAAAGGGTTCCGTAGTGGAGGAGTCGTCCATCATCCCCAGATTAATGTTGTGTCAGAGGACGAACTTGAGGGTTACATATCAGACGGTTCTGCAAGGTCCTCCATTCCTTACGAAGACTATGAGCCCTATATGGAAGATCCAGGCTACGTGTCAGATAGATTTGACTATACCTTTGGAGTTTATGCCGTCACCGAGGAAGATCCAGATGAGGACATCCCAGACTTTGTGACCCCAGGCGTTGTAGTCAAGAATTGGAGTGCGGTTGAAGCCCCTACTGCCATTTATATATCTAAGTAAAGCATTTGTTTAAAATTTTCGCTCTGCCCAAGGCGAAACTGCATTTATTAGGGCTTACTTTTCAATAATTCCCTTTGCTCTGCCCAAGGCAAAGGTGACTTTGTTGGGCGTGTCTTTTTGGTTTTGCTATCATCAATAAACTACTTTCATTTACATTTGCGTTTTATATTTATTCACGATGTTGGAAATAATAAGTAGCATCTCGCGTACACACACTTTCCACTTTACAAAACAAAAAACTTATTAAAATCACATCACTTGCGCAGATTGCCACATAAATTACAACCTGAGAATAATGATCCACTACCTTCTCCGAATTTTGAGTTTCCTGTGTACGAAGCTGAGGACGAAGAAAATGATATCCCAGAAGAAATTTCCAGACTGCTTGAGAAGGAAGAGAAAACTATCCAACCTCATCAAGAGCCGGTGGAAGTAATCAACTTGTGATCAGAAGGAATCTGTAGAGAAGTGAAAATTGGAGCTCTGCTCAAACCCGATGTGAAGAAACAGCTGATTGATTTGCTTAGAGAGTTTGTTGATGTGTTTGCTTGGTCATATCAAGACATGCCCGGATTGGACACAGCTATAGTCGAACATCATTTACCGTTGAAGCCAGAGTGCCCGCCGATAAAACAGAAGCTCAGAAGGACTCGACCTGACATGGCTCTAAAGATTAAGGAAGAGGTACAGAAACAGATTGATGCAGGTTTCCTTGTTACTGCCGAGTACCCACTATGGTTGGCTAACATTGTACCCGTTCCGAAGAAGGATGGTAAAGTTCGCATGTGTGTGGATTACATGGATTTGAATAAAGCCAGTCTGAAGGATGATTTTCCGTTACCTCACATTGACATCTTAGTGGACAGTACTGCAAGATATGAAGTTTTCTCCTTCATGGATGGTTTTTCAGGTTACAACCAGATTAGAATGGCTCCCGAGGACAGAGAGAAGACGTCATTCATAACGCCCTGGGGCACCTTTTGTTACAAAGTTATGCCGTTTGGATTAAAGAATGCAGGGGCAACATATCAGAGAGCTATGACTACCTTGTTCCATGATATGATGCACAAAGAGATCGAGGTGTATGTGGATGATATGATAGCCAAGTCAAAGACCGAGGATGACCATGTTAAACACCTGGCTAAGCTGTTTGGTCGTTTGAGGGAGTACAAGCTTCGTTTGAACCCTAACAAGTGCACATTCGGAGTACGATCAGGGAAGCTATTGGGTTTTATTGTCAGCCAAAGAGGGATTGAAGTGGACCCTGACAAAGTGAAAGCTATCCGGGAAATGCCAGCTCCCGCCACCGAAAAGCAAGTCAGAGGATTCTTAGGACGTTTGAACTACATCTCCAGGTTTATATCCAACATGACTGCTACATGTAAACCTATCTTCAAACTCCTGAGGAAAGAACAAGGGTACGTTTGGACTGAAGATTGTCAAAAGGCTTTTGATAGTATCAAAGAGTATTTGCTCGAACCACCTATCCTGATACCGCCAGTTGAAGGACGACCTTTGATTATGTATTTGACCGTTTTAGAAGATTCAATGGGTTGTGTACTCGGTCAGCGAGATGAAACAGGAAAGCAAGATCATGTCACTTATTACTTGAGCAAGAAATTTACTGATTGTGAAACAAGATACACTATGTTAGAGAAAACTTGTTGCGCTCTGGCGTGGGCCGCCAAGCGTTTGCGCCAGTATATGTTAAACCACACTACTTGGTTAGTTTCAAAGATGGATCCTATCAAGTATATTTTTGAGAAGCCCACTTTAACTGGGAGAATTGCTAGATGGCAGATGTTATTGTCCGAATATGACATCGAGTACCATACTCAGAAAGCTGTTAGAGGAAGCGTTTTAGCTGATCATCTGGCTGACCAACCCATTTTGGATCATCAACCCTCAAACGACGACTTTCCCGATGAGGATGTTATGTTCTTAAAGATGAAATATTGTGAAGAACCCATACATGGTGAAGGGCCAGAGCCAGGTTCTCAATGGGGTTTAGTTTTTGATGGAGCTGTCAACGCCCATGGAAAAGGGATAGGCACGGTTATTGTGACTCCTCAAGGGACCCACTTTCCATTTACCTCCAGATTAACATTCCAGTGCATTAATAATGAAGCTGAGTATGAGGCATGCATTATGGGTCTTGAAGAAGCAATCGATCTGAGAATTAAGAATTTAGATGTGTTTGGTGATTCTGCAGTGGTAATCAACCAAATCACTGGAGAGTGGATAACTCGCCATGATAATTTGGTCCCATACAGGGATTATGCTAGAAGACTATTACCGTTCTTTGATAGGGTTGAGTTTCATCATATCCCTTGTGATGAGAACAGAATGGCAGACGCGCTGGCAACTTTGGCCTCAATGATTGTGGTAAACTTTTGGAACGAGTGTCCTCGAATTGAGGTAAAACGTCTCGATAGACCTGCCTACATCTTTGCTGTCGAAGAAGTCGAGGATGACAAACCCCGGTACTATGACATCGAAGTGTTTCTTAGAACTCAAGAATATCCTTTGGGAGCTTCCAACAAAGAGAAGAAAACTTTGAGAAGGTTAGCTAGAAATTTTCTTCTGAGTAACAATGTGTTGTACAAACAGAATTTTGACATGGTCTTGCTGAGATGTGTTGACAAACAAGAAGCAGATATGTTAATGACGAAAATCCATGAAAGATCCTTTGGCACGCATGCCAATGGACATGTTATGGCCAGGAAGCTTTTAAGGGCTGGCTATTATTGGATCACAATGGAATCAAATTGTTACAAGCTTGCTAGGAAGTGTCACAAGTGTCAGATTTACGCAGATAAGATTCATGTACCTCCAACTTTGTTGAACGTTATCTCATCACCGTGGCCATTCTCTATGTGGGGAATTGATATGATTGGAATGATAGAGCCGAAAGCATCTAATGGACACCGATTCATCTTAGTAGCCATTGATTATTTTACCAAGTGGGTCGAGGCGGCTTCCTATGCTAATGTAACTCGACATGTGGTCGTCAAATTTATCAAGAATCATCTTATTTGCCGATATGGCGTGCCAAGCAGAATTATTACAGACAATGGTTCCAATCTGAATAACAAGATGATGAAAGAGATGTGTGAAGAATTCAAGATCGAGCATCACAATTCTTCTCCTTACAGACCAAAGATGAATGGGGCTGTTGAAGCCGCCAACAAAAATATCAAGAAAATCATTCAGAAGATGGTTGTTACTTACAAAGACTGGCACAAAATGCTCCCATTTGCCCTCCATGGATATCGTACGATGGTACGCACATCGACTGGGGCAACTCCATTTTCACTTGTCTATGGTATGGAAGCAGTACTCCCGATAGAAGTTGAGATTCCTTCAATGAGGATTATGGTGGAGGCAAAGTTATCAGAAGCTGAATGATGTCAAAATAGATATGATTAGTTGAACTTAATCGAAGAAAAGAGGATGGCCGCACTATGCCATGGGCAGCTGTATCAACAGAAGATGAAGAAAGCATTTGACAAGAAAGTCTGACCCCGTGCATTCAAAGAAGGTGACCTCGTGCTTAAGAAGATTCAGTCTTTCCTCACCGACGTCAGAGGAAAATGGGCCCCGAATTATGATGGACCCTATTTAGTAAAGAAGGTTTTAACAGGAGGCGCTTTGATGTTAGCAACAATGGACGGAGAAGAGATCACTCGCCCTGTTAACACGGATGTTGTTAAGAAATATTTTGTTTAGGAGAAGCAAGTCATTATTCCCTTTATGTAATCGCTATTATTTTCCAACACTGTAACATCGGGGTCACGCCTTTCTGCTGACCACCATTCAATAAAAGCTTTTCGTTTATCAAAAGTGTCTTTTATTGATAGCAAAATCCAGATTGATTTAAGCTTTTTCAAAAAAAAAACTTTGTGTTTTACTTGATATATGGATAACAAAAGGATAGCCATGGACGTTTATTTCATCTATGGAAGAACGACAATCTTGTGAGCTCTCCAAGGCAAGAGGATATTTATTTTATCCATACATGAAGACTATCTCTGTTCGAGGTATTTTCCTTGCAGGTGATAAGAGATCTGTGGAGATTTTGCTGGAGTACCCCTCCGTTTGAGGCGTTTGTTTTCGCTTCTCCAGTCCGTCAACATACGCATAGCATATAAGTAGATGGCATGGCATGTGCATTTTTCGCATTCTTTGTATTTGTTTTATTCTATCGCTTTGGCTATAATTATCCCCAAGTGTCTGGGTGTGTCTTATCCCTCCAAATAGAGTTGTTAACCATAGGCAGAAAAGCACAATGTTTCATTTTCCCCATGAAGTTCAGCCCTCATGGAAGATGGTTATTTCAGTACAATTCCATTTGAGTTTACGACTCAATGGTCGAGTCTTGCTTGACAGTTTCTTTTCGGCTACTTCCTGAATTGAACTTCTGTCCTCGATAATCACATCACGAACATCTCCAACCTTCTGAATACGGATCAGGTATGCATTTATTTTGCACCCTACTCCCCAGGAAGAATATTCATGAAGACAGACATTTCTTCAACAATTTCTTCTCGAACATCTACATTTGGACTATAATAATCTCTCTATTTGAGCAACTCGTTTTGATCAAGATCTTATTCAAACGACAAACGACGATTCCTACAAGAAAGTTCAGTGGGCTCTTCAACATCATCAACTTGCCAAATGGTATCGCTTCACAAACCCGTCAAAGGAGTTTACCGAAGACATTACAAAACACTGCTCTTTATTAGAGAGTTCACAATAGAATATTTTACAACTACAACAAAGATGCTCCTCAGGAATGATTTCCCCAGTGAGTTCATCACACAAGGTCATTTCTATCAAGTGACATCTCCCCGGAGAAGTCGAGGAAGTGTACCATATTAGTCTCTCTTTATTTGAGAAGACATATGATACAATTCAACCGGCTCGCCTCTTTCCCGAAGACCCCCGGTGAAGCAATTACAAATTACATCTACAATAACAGAGTACATTACATATTACATCAACAACGTTTACCACCTACAGGTTCTACAACGAACTACATTTACAGTCTACAACGAACTACATTTACAATCTACAACGATCTACAAATTTACAACCCCCTGTGAAGATGCTCTCACGAGTTTTCATCACTTCAGTCAGGGACTGAGACCAGTTCGTGGTTCCCATACCATGACACTCGGGGAAGTTCTACATTAGGGACTGAGACCAGTTCGTGGTTCCCATACCATGACACTCGGGGAAGTTCTACATCAGGGACTGAGACCAGTTCGTGGTTCCCATACCATGACACTCGGGGAAGTTCTACACCAGAGACTGAGACCAGCTCGTGGTACCCTTATCATGACGCTCGAAGAAGTTCTACAACTACAACAACATTTACAACGATATTTACATCTACATTTACAAACTACAGTGAGTCTACCATCTACAAAATTTTGACATTTCAGACAGAGACTGAGACCAGTTCGTGATACCCTTATCATGACGCTCGAAGAAGTTATACGTTTTACCATTCCAAGTTGAGTTCCGGAAGAAAAGATATACAAAAACAAGAAAAAGAGGGAAAGAGAACAAAATAATACAGGAGGAAAGAAAGAAAATACAAGATAAAATTGAATTATAGACTTGATCAAGAAATCCATCTGGATTGTCACCGACCACCATTACGGTGATAAGCATATCTTTCGACTACAAACTTCTTTCCCATCACCATATCCCTAGTGTACGAGGTACTGTTATACTTCTGGAGATTCCCCAATGGTGCTTGTTTCCTGCCCCCGTAAAGATTACCTGTTGTCAACCCCGTTCTTCCCTTTTCGTCGTGCCCGTGATATCTTTCCCTCACAGGATCCTTTGTCTTGCATTTTCATATCATTGCATATCATTTGCATTCGGTGGTTTCTTAAGGCCAAAAATCTGTGCAATGTTTATATTTAAGTCCCTCCTATCTCGTCGAGACGGAGATTTCAATCTCCATATCTCCGAATAGAAGTAACTTAAATAGGGGCATCTGTCACACCCTAATTTTTGACCTTAGGATAACACCTCTCTTTGCGATTATTTTTTTCTTTCTATTATTTGACTTTATTTTAATATTTATGTTTTTTTGCGACTATTATTATTAATATTATATTTACTTCTATCATATTTATTATTATTATGTTATCTATTTTATTACTAACATTACTTCCACTCTTGAGTTATTATTGGACCATTACACCGAAGATATCTTTGGATGCGCTTACCGACTACATCTCAATCAGGATCTGGTATCTTATAAGTCAAGGTTGTTAATTATCTCTCTACCAAAATCATCAATTGAAAGCGAAGAAGAATTTGGATTTAAGGCATGAAAACCGTTCATTTGGGCTCGACATCTGCAACTTAATGAAGTGGCGCTATGGGATATGGTGTTAAGTCCCCGGTTTTCCGGTATTTTGGTTCTTACTCTTTGTAGATCCAACTTGGATATCAATGTGTTTACAAACCCACGGGAGACAGAAAACATTTTGGAGAAAGGTGGCAGGATTCACAATCCAAAATATTAATGAGCAAAAACAAGACAACTCTGCTGCTATTAAGTAGAACATGTTATGGGATTGATAAAATCTACAACAATGCTTCGGGTTCCAACTCTGTCAAAATACCAGTGGGATTTAAATAGATCAATTAACAGCCCATTCCAAGTTCAAATTACAAACGAGTTCAGGAATTACAGAACAAGTTCACAGTCATCACGAGACAAATTCATGATTATTAAGACTCTAGATGTACCAATTACTACAACAGTAGAAGTGCTATGCTACAACAGAAGTTCAGTCCGCCTCGACCGTAAATTTCACCGGTTCTTGAAGGTGTCATTAATTAGATGGAATGCAGAATTTCATCTCTGATATCATTGTACAGCTTCCCAACGATCAAACCTAGGGCGGAAATCTTCTAAAAGTCAAACCGAGTAATACTTTGCAATTGAGTGATTGTCTTGGAGCTGAGGCACTTCTCAAACTATTGAAGAATTATTCAAGAAGTTATGAGATCAAGAAGTCGATCACTGTTGGTCTGGTTGGACTGCTCGATGTTGGTAAGAGTAGTCTTGTTAACAGTTTAAGGAAATACCATGTTATACCATGCCCCAGTTAGCGAACCAGAACCACATTGTAAGGTTCGCCCTTTTGCTCGCACAGCCCGAGTCAATTTCTTCACAGTGGCAGAAACTGCAATAGCACTAAGGAGAGCTTGAAATCTCTATGCAAACAAAGGAGCCGCCATAGAGGTACAGAATATCGAGAAGCTCCGTTGGGAATGCACCTTATTCTCCAGTTGTCAAACAACCCCAAAATCCTTTCACGTAAATAACCTGCAAAAAGGGAAGCAAGATTAATGTATCAACGGGTAGCAGGAGCTTTCTTAAATCATTCAATAAGGATGCTTTTGTTTAAGCTAATGTTCAAATTCATTTGGCTCTATATACATTTTCATAGTGGCGTATCTAAAGATATCGAGTTAACCAAGTCATAGCAGTACATGTCATAGTAATTCGACCATGCCGGCTACAAGCATAACCTTCAATCTTCATTAGTAACTCCGTAATGATGCCACAACAGCCTCAGCTCTTGAATAACCTGCATAAAGAAGAACAAAACAACACATTTGATCAGTTTTGTGTTCACGTTTCATGCTTAAAAGATGGCAAAACTAGAATAAACACAGGACTAGAGCAGGACCAAGAATATACGAACCCTCACGCCAAATGCAATCCCAAAGCGCCCTTGTGCTGAAACTGTCACTAATTGATGATACAGGTTCGGGGAATTCGAAGGTCTTTCCGTGCACGCTAAGGATGATCACAAAACGTCGAGGATTACCCAGAACACCGGCTTAAGTTCTTCCCTCTGCTCCGTGCCATAGTTACTCACTGTTTTCCTGCATTAACCTGCTTGTCAAGTCAGCAATTGAAATTTGTTATAGATTCAATCATGTGGGAATTTCGGCATACAAAAAGGAATACCGCTGAAACAGGTCTGAACCCGTTGCTGGAGATGCCAGACAAACTTCTTGACAACTGAGAGTGAAATGTTTGCTTTAACTGATACCTTTCCATAAGCCTGGTCCAAATTACATGTCTTGGTGCTTCAACATTTGTTTTGTCTGGTGGAAACTGGTCTGCTAAACCTACTGCAAGTGCAAATGATATTAGGGTGCCATCAAGTGTCGACGCCCATTCCCCTGTTGCAAGACCTTCAACACTTGGATCCACAGCTAGCATGGGTTTTAGTAACATAGATGTTGCAACTGTTGCACATCAATCAAAGACACTTAATGTGCGCAATCCTCCAAGTTCAGAAAGCCTGAGTTATAAAAAAATTGAAAGCTAGCTACCAGAATAACATGATGCAACGGCAGGTACTCCTGCAACAAAGCAATCCAAGTGAAGTTCCTAGCACCAACTCTCAAAACGTAAACAATGCTCACGCTAGAACATGATTCAAGCGACTTGTCTGATGTCCAACCACTACTTCAGTCATCCGGGTTTACACCTCCGTTGTATGCCACAGCAGCAGCTTATTCCTGGAATGAGACCTGGTGGCGGTCCCGTGCTAAACTACTTTGTACCTGAAGCAACGACAACAAAGTCAACACCGCCAAACTCTCTAATAACTGAACACAAGTAACAAACAATCAGAATATGGTCTATAATAACATTCATTAAGTAGAGATCTTCATTTCACGACCTGGTGAACAAAATGGAAAGAAATCCATACGCACTTGTTTGAGAAGGAACTGTCAAGTTGGCGACTGTCGCTACTACGAAAATCGGCGCCGGCTGAACAGAAGAGTCGCCACCGTGCGTTATTTATCCCCAAGGAGGGAAAGGAAACGCTCAGAGTAAACCTACCGCAAAGACGGGAAAGGGATGGTCATTGCAACCAAAACCTGGATTCGGGAGTCGGTTACGCAAGGGGAAGGTATTAGCACCCCTCACGTCCGTCGTACTCGACGGGATCCACGCTTGTTTTCTGGTACGGATTGTTATTTCTTTCTAAACTAAGGGTTAAGGGTTAAAAAGAAAGAAAGGGACTCGGCAAAGTATCGCACTTTATGCCTACGTATTCCCGTCTGGAACGAGAAATCAGAGTCAACGTAGTTCGCCTACCTACGGGAAAGGAGGGGAAGGTTGCTCGCTAGGATATCGCATCCTATGCCTACGTACTTTCATACAGCATGAAAGATCAGAGCAAACGTAGTTCGGGCCACGTACGACACAAGTCTGTTTTGATTGCTTTTATCTCCTTCTGAAAAAGGGTTTTTCTGATTACTGGTCCAAGCGGACGAAAATGACGTTTTGATGAGTTCACATTCTTTTACGGAAGAAGTGTCTTTTATTGTGTTTGAAATATTTATTGTGTTTTTCTGTTTGTTTTGAGAAAGAAGAGACAGAACTCTAACCTACAGTTGAAAAGGGAATCAAACTAACCTAATGTTATCATGCATGGGTTAAGACCTAATGTCTATCATGCTCCTCTCTTGCGCAGAGAGAAACAGAGATCCTAAGGGATAAACAGAAACAGAAACAATAGCATATATACAATAAAGCAGTAAAATGCATGGATGCAGCAATACAAGCGAGGCAAGGGAGTCCCACTCAACCTCGAACCTAGAAAACAACAGGCAAAAGCGAACAACATTCGCTTTCAACCTAACTGGTTAAAGGGCAAACAATACAGTCAGGGAAATTCAAACAATACACCAAAAATTATAAACAGCAAAAGAATAAACAGCAAGCAGCAGTCTTCATCTTCATTTGTCCTCAAGTCATCATCTACAAGCTTCAAGCAAGCATCAGTCTTCATCTTCAAGCCTTCAAGCCAGGTCTCTGTCTTCAATCTTCCCATGGCTTTTCTTCAAGTCTCACTCTCCAAGATGAGCAGCAGTCCACAAGATGAATTGGATGTTAAGCAGTCAATTGCCTACCAAGGGTGGCCTACTGACTGTTAACATGATATAAACAGTTTTCTCTCAAAAGTTCTATCTTTTAAATACATTCACTAATCCTTCCAAGGGAAGGAGGTGGGTATTTAAAAGAGACTTTGAATCATAGAGAAAGAATGGAGGCAAACAAGGCCTTCCATGTTTGTGAATCAAGTTCCTATTCTATAGCCATGCCTAACTCCTAGATCCTATAACCTTCAACAACTGCCAGCAAGAGATACTCTTCATCAACTCTGGAAATTGAGCTTCATCCTCTTAGTCTTCAATGGGCTTCATCATCAAAGTCTTCAACTCAAACCCAAACCCCAAGCAGGCCCAATACCCCACACAGTCAAATAATAACCCTAGAGAGGGCACACCACACAATCAATCAAATATAGGGAATATACTAGTAGTAATAATAGAATAGGGGAAGTCTAACATTTTCTAAGGGATCTATTACTTACCCTCAATACCCCTATAGTCCCATCATTTAATTTGTCCTAAAGAAAACCCAAAAGAAATTTGTTTTGTTAGACCTATACTATATTCACAACCCTAAATGATTAGCCTAATGTTTTCTAATCAAACTACCTAAAATAAATCCTAAAAAATTGGTATAAAAATCAAGGGGGCACCTAATATATGTATCTAGTTATACTAAAAAAATTGGCCTAAAAAGATTATGAGAACCACCTAAAAGAAATTCTACAAAAACTATATACAAATTAAATCTATTTAAAAACAATTAAAATGTAAAATATAAGAAAAAATAGAAAAAATAGCTAAACTATTATTTTTTAATCATTTTAATTTTCTTCAAGTCAATTCTAAACTATTGCAAAAAATCTCATGTCAAAATTCTTATTTTTTGATTTATTATGGATTTTATAAAATTGCAAAACAAAATGAATTAAAATAAAAATGAAATAGAAGCCAGGGGGTGCAAGCAGCAAGGGCGCCCAGTTCAATTGCTTCATGGGCCCAAAACCTGGGGTGCACGTAGCAAAAGCCATTAAGCCCATACTTAAAACAAAAACAATCAGTAAATCAAAAAAATAAAAAATAAGAACGACGGTGCAAATAGCAGCAAAAAGTAGTTCAAAATGAGTGGGCCTTGATATTGGGGGTGTGGCTAGCATTGATCATTAAGCCCACCATAGGACTTTAATGAAACGAGGCGTTTCATGGCCTCTGATTCCCTCTCATTTCAACTTTAAACATAGGCCGTTGGATGTGAGTCTTGGTCAAAAATCTGGGAATGATCCAACGCTTGCCAAGTCGTCTTCCCCAATGAGTTAGGGTTTCTACCATGAACACCATGCACGAAGCTTTGTTGCACCAGACTTCAACACACTCATACAACTTCGTTTCTCCATAAAATTCAAATCCGTAAAAAGCAAAGATGCTCTATTTCTCGAGCAGAATACAACCATGCTAATAATTCTCACTGAAACCAACTGAATCAAGAAACCCGATGGTACACTTCCATGGATACTCAAACTTCCAACTTCTTCTTTTTCCAATTTCTTGTCATCAAAATACTCACCTTGTATCACTGGTTAACCTAAGCTAAACCACATGAATTAAAACTTCTTATTCTTCGAGTTCTAGATCCAAACAGTTGGTGTGCTCAAATGTCAACCTCCATGAAAATTTGCCTAAAGCTCTATAATCAATCATCTAACTACCCTAACCATCATTAACCTAACAATTCTCTATCATACTACTTAAATCAAGCCAATTCGAAGAAGATACTAACCTGGTGCAAAATGGAAAGCAGATGATGAAGTTCTTGGACTCACAGCTAGCAATGCTCTAGGATTGATCAATGGAGGTGGATCTTGATACTGTATGCAGCAACTCTTGCTCAAATGCTTTGGATTCTTGTAACCACCTCTTTTTGCACTTTGAATGATGAACTTGCAGCACACGATTATGACTTCAATACACTCAGATCTTGCTTGGGATGTGATCAATGATGATCATGGAGCATGGTAGGATCAAGAACTTTGAAGAATGATGAAGAATTGAGAGAATTTGGATGAATTTGCAAAAATGCAAGAGAGAATGAAACTATGTGTTTTGGATCAAAATGAAGTGCAACCCTGCATTGAATGAGCTCTAGGGTTTATATATATGCCCATGGAATCATCTAGAAATTGCTGGAAGTTTCTTGTACACAAATCCCTTGTGATTTGGCATATGTCACTTTAATCATAAGCAAGCCATGATAACTCTCAAACTTTGAACTAAAATAAAAAATCCACTATTGCCAATGTTCTCAAAACATTATTTCCAATCAAAATAACCTATAATTTCATCCCATTTGGACATGTTATGAAAAATTCCCAAAAAATGGCTATTTAATGACTTAAATCATGCCTTAATTAGGTCATTTTTGCAAATATGAGCTACACCCATTTTCAAACCTCCATGACCACTTTTCTAGACTCAAAACATCATTTGGAACAACTTTTATGTTGTGAAGTTTTTCATTTGAAGCTTCCTTGTATGAGTTTTAGGCATATGCTTGAAATGACCTGTAATTTCCAAATGACCAAAATACCCTTTGCTTGCCAAAGTCATAAGTAGAGTTCCACAAATCAGATGAAGGCATACCATACCTTTCTAGAAAGCTAAGATCATGAGGAACAACTTTTATGTTGGCCAGAAATCCATTTGAAAGTTCCTTGAGGGGTAAAAGTTGCTTGGAAGTCAAGTAACTTTCACAGACAAAATTTCAGATGCCTCTGATGACCTGTAACTTGCAAGGACCA
Organism: Lathyrus sativus; assembly: GCA_963859935.3. Lineage (NCBI taxonomy): Eukaryota > Viridiplantae > Streptophyta > Magnoliopsida > Fabales > Fabaceae > Lathyrus > Lathyrus sativus. The sequence continues at coordinate 39,403,432 of OZ012737.1, read as the reverse complement.
TAACTTGAGTTCTATAAATCTCCTTGATGTCTTCCACCACTCAAATTAAAGGTCTTGAGATCCTATACAAGTTTCATGTTGGCCAAGGATCCATTTGAAGCTTTCATTTTTAATTATCTTGCTTGGAAGTTTGCCCTAAATCAGGGGATTTTACACAGAAACCCTAATTTAGAAACTCCTCTTCTTCTTGATTCCTCTTGATTTCTCCTTGGCACAACACCACATCCCTATCTACATGTTAAATGATGAACCCCACATCTTTCAAATAGACCTTGATGCCTTTCAATCAAGCATTTGACCTAGGGTTGACCCAGATGAAACCCTAGTTGACTGTCTTCAACTGCAACTCTTGTGATCACATCAATGACTTGTCTCACTTTCAAAATGGCCCTATAGATCCTCCATGATGTCTATATACCCTCCATGCTCAATTCACAGCTCACAACTTCTTTGATGATCTTCAAATACACTCAAGATAGGAGAGAGATCCACTGCTTGATCCACTGACTTCTTAGATTTCAATTTCTTTCTGATGACTTGGATAGGCTTGACTTTGAATAAGAACCTCTTGATGTGCTCATAGAGATAAGAATAGCACTTGGTCCCTTGTTGGATGGCTTGCCTATGCTATGCTATGCAGATGAATTAATTATGTACATGACTTAGTATGCAAATGCTAATGCAATTGAAACATAAAATCAGGTGAAATAAGTTGAGCAAATTTTAGGGTGCAACAGCGACAGACGCGTAACTAATCAAACCATGTAGTCGTTGCGTCCCAAACCCGGCAAGCCCTGATTACATAATCAGTATCATTATGGAGTCGTTAACCACGCTGCAGAAGGAATGAGAATTTATTCACGAATATCAAAGACAATCAAAGAATCGCTTACACTAAACTTTCTCCCTGAACCAAAGAGCTCGAAGTGAACTTGAGCGAAGCTTCTCAAAACTCCCACTATGACAGGTCATAGCAGTCGCATTACCCAAACTCTCACGCTAAAATCCTACAGTCCCAAGTAACATTATTAGAAAACATTGGTTGCCACTAAGACAAACAAGTCCATTTCGCTAGAAAATCGGCAAGATTGTTCAAAACCAACAGTACCTCACGGACGTGCTTTCACAATTTCCAACTTAAGACGCTGATGCGTGTTCCCGAACATTAGTTTTTCTTGCCCCTATTACCGCGAGGTTGAGACATAGTGCTATTGGCTCATCGCAAGAAAGTCCTAGACACCCCTGCAGCAAGTTGTCTCACGCTGATCACCTGGACATCAGAGAAAACAAAATTCCTCAATTGGAGCTAGTACGGTCATGTATCCATCAAATCAGAACAACATGTATAGAAGAATACCATTTTGGAATTGAAACTGAATGTAATCAACGACATACCCTGCGCAGAAGAGTTTACAGCTTACCACAAGCGTAGGTCACGCTCGTTACAACGCATCGAACGCAAGTTATTCTCCTGGGCCGTTAATTCTCCCTCAGCCCAAAACCTTGCTACCCATACCTGCCAAAACCACAAAACCCAAATTAGCAAAAATCAGTTGAAGAATATTCCCAAGAGGATTCGCATATCTAAATCCAACATTAAACCTGGACAGAAGAACACCTATCAGAGATTGAGATTTCATTTAGCGAGCATTAAACAAATTGGGGCAAGAAAGGAAAGATTTTCAATTTGATTTAATCCTAAAACAGAAAGTTCCAATCAGCCTTCAAAGTGATTAAATCGGACATTCAAGGCATTGATTCTAAAAAACCCTATATAAGATGAAGAGGAGAAGAAACTCAGAGAGAAAAAAATCTATCGCACAAAAAAAACCCTAGGTGGAAGCAGAAGCTTCGAATAGAGGAACTTATCTCGATTTGTGAAGCCATCTCCGACCGCTACGAAACACCACCGGCGTCGCGGATCAGGCAGTCACAAACGCCATTCCACCTCGCGAATCATCGCTGCTCCCACCGAGCTTTGGTAAACTTCTGTTCAAATTAAAATTTGTTGAATAACTAACGGTACGAATGTTGTTTCAGGTGTGAGAAAAGGGTGAACAACGAGAGATTGAATTGGGGGTTGAGATGGAAATCGATCGAGAGGAGGAATCGAGTGGACATCTTTGGGATTAGGGTTCATGCGATTAGTTTCATTTTCTGCATTTTTCTCCCTTATCTTGTTGTGTTGTATCTGTCGTGATTAAACGTATGCACGACCATGGTAATACCATGGTCCTTCACCACCATCACCACACAATTCACTCACTTCACAATCACACGGGTCGCATCATGCAGTCTACCGTGAACCCTCACTGACTATCCTCACCCAACCACATGCTTAACCCTTAATTATTCTTTTAATCCAGATAATTAATCCATTAACCACTTAATCACCCTAATTAACCCTTTTAAAATCATAATCAGCCTGTTTTATTTTAATTTAATCACTTAACCTTTATTTCAGTAATTAATTAGCCTGTTAATTTTCTTTAATCAGTTTTTATTTAAACAACTAAAATCCTTTTATTTAAAACTAATTTAATTAATCTTAACTTAGTTTTTTTTACTAGTAAACTTTTTTAATAAACTCAATTTTATCTTTTACAAATTATTAACCTTTATTATAATCAGTTTTTTTTTAAAAAATAATAATAATTAGTAACCCATTTTATAACCTCTTATTTACTAATTAATTTTCTTTCACACCAATTTATTTAATAACTTGAACTTTTATTAATAATTAATAATTTGTTTTTTAGCCTATCTATTTAATTAATAATAGCATTTTAAAATTTAACTTTATTCGATTTAAAATTAATATAACCCTTTTTTTTTTCATAAAAATAATATTTCTTAAACAATCTCACCAAAAAAAATATTTTCTCATAAGTCTAAATCAACTAAAATTAGTCTATCTCAAATACAACTCTTTTTTACTAAAATCAGTTTCACACCTAAAGTCGAATAAACCTCACTAAAACACAAATCAACTAAAAACAATCAATCCAACTCTTTTCTTACAAATCAATTCATCCAAATCAATATTTTCTTATAAATAATTCAAACTAAAATCAATCTCCTCGCCAATAATAAAATTAATCTCGATTTAAAACCAACTCGTCTAAAAAAAACAACCTCTCGCTCAATCCAATATCCTATCTAAAATCAACTCACATCGAAAATACAAATTAATCGTGCTCACATACACGACACTCTCACTCTCACACACTTCAGCGCTTTCATGCGTACGTGTATGGTTCACTTTCCTTGCAATTTATCTTACAGTAATTCAATATTTCTGCATTGGCACTATCATATTTACTCTTATTGCATCGCATCCCGTCCAAAGGAAGAATCTGCGCGTAACGTGAAACTTGCGCGTATGCATCTACATTTGCATCATTTTCCCACGCGATCCTTGATCCCATTCAAGTCGATCACTTAAGTTTAGGACCTACCCCATAGGAAGGACTATTATCTTTACAACATAGGAAAACAAACAACTCAATACAACAATATTCAAACACAATAGAGAATAGATGTTAATCATCTTAAGCGAGATATAACTTCTCATGCTCCACAACACAAATACAATCAATATCTTCTTTCGCTCGAGAGAGATAGAGGCATACTTGTCGACCCTTCCAAGTACTTGAGCCCTTCTCTTGAGACGACACAAATACAATTTTTCTACACACTTGTGGCGGCTAAAACGGTTAAGTCTCTCTTAAAATGATAACACATCTTTTCTCCTGAAATCAATCAATCAACTACCTTAAACCCGTAGGAACTTTGACCACAGTCAAAGAACTCCTCAAACCCTTTAGGGGAACTACAGATACTCTGATTCCACTCCCGTAAGGATATGTAGGCATAAGATGCGACATCTTATCGAGTATACTTAGAAATAAACCCCTAGGTCTTTAAACCTTAAGCAGATAAACACTTAGCAATAAACAAATATAAAACAAGAGGTTCCTGTAGAGTACTACAGAAACTTAGGATGCTAGTACCTTCCCTAAGTTTAACCAACCCCCGAACCTATAACTCTCTTAACCTTGCATTTGCATTGCATTATGGGTATTTCGATCTTTATCCCTTCCTTTGGACAAAAAAGTTCGGTTGCAAAATGAATTAAAGATTCAAACTAATCAATAGTTTAGTATCCGATTTTCACCGCGACAATAATGTACTACCGAAGGATGGCAGCTCATGTGGAGAATGATAAGTTGATGATTCACTGCTTTCAAGACAGTCTGAAAGGTGCTTCGTCGAAGTGGTATTTGACATTGGACCAGTCTCGCATCAAGTCTTTTCAGGATTTGTCTGAAGCTTTTGTTAAGCACTATAAGTACAACATGGATCTAGCTCCTGACAGGCGTCAACTGTTAAGTATGACCCAGAAGAGTTCTGAGACCTTTAAGGAATATACCCAGCAATGGAGGGAAATTGCTTCTCAAGTCGAGCCTCAGTTGACCGACAAGGAACTAGTCGATTGGTTTGTCGATACTGTTCGCCCTGAATTTTATGAGAGGATGGTGGGTAGCGTAACCACGAATTTTGCTGATATTGTTGTTGTTGGAGTAAAAGTTGAACTAGCTATGAAAAGTGGAAAGATGTCTGGTAGTTCTAGCAGTACAAGTTCGAAGGACAAAGCTAAGAAACCCTCTTTCAATTCTCAGAAAAAGAAGGAAGGAGAGACTCATGTTGTATCCTCCGATAGAAGGGGAAAATACCAATATCCATATCCACCACCGTACGCTCAACCTCATGGTTACCCGGGTCAGTATGCTCTGCCTCCATATGTAGCTGCTGTCGCACCGTCTTTTAATTAGCAAGCTCCATAAGCTCCTGCTTATCAGCCTATGCAATAGGTTCCTGTTTACTCGCCTCCAGCTTATCAGCAGCCTCCACCCAACTATCAGCAAGCGTCCAACGCTCCTGCTAATCAGCAACAGAGGAATCAGGCGCCACGCCCAAATGCTCCGAGGAGACAATACAAGCCGTGTCCTCCGATTCCAATGACGTTCACCGAGTAGTACCCTTACTTAGTGCAACGAGGTTTAATCACCACCCGAGCTTTAGGCCCGCCTCCGAATCCTTTGCCAACCAACTACAACGTCGCTGCTCATTGTTTATTTCATGAGGGTGCGCCAGGTCACGATTTGGAGAACTGTTATGCTTTGAAGAACATTGTGAGGGATCTGATGGAAAAGAAGATTTTGTCGTTCGATGATCCATCACCCAATGTTAAAACAAATCCTCTGCCCACACATGGGGCTGTGAATGTTGTTGATGAGTCGTCTAACGAGAGTTTTATTCGTGATGTATCCCAGATTAAGACTCCTCTCAAGGCGTTTCACTCAAAGTTGTTTGAAGTAGGTCTGGTAGCTGTTTCCCATGCTGACTGTATAAGTTGTAAAGGAAGTGATAAAGGGTGAGATATGGTTCAGAAGGATGTTCAGAGATTGATTGATGATGGATTCCTGCAAGTAGTTAACAAGGCGAAGGAAGTTGCCGCAATTGAACCTACCTTCAACCTGCCCGAACCAAGGGGCAGGATGCTAGTGTTTAACCTGCCAGCACCAAAGTCCGTCATGCTGGTGTTTAGCATACCAACTCTTGTTACTACAGCAGTGGACCAACCTAAACCTTTGATCATTCAGAAGCCGAGTCCGTTTCCGTTCAGTGATCCCAAAGCTGTACCTTGGAAGTACGATGTAACCGCGATTGATAAGGAATCTGGGAAGGTCATTCCAAGAGAAGAAGTGAAAGCTGATAGTGAAAATGTGACCAACATAGTTGGGGCAAGCAGGATGACTCGCAGTGGTAGTGTATACACACCCCGTTTTGATGAGGCTCCGTCTAAGGAAACAACTACCAATAGTGTTGTGTCTGCTAGAGATAAAGGCAAAGAGGTTGTTACCAACGAAGAATATGCTGAATTCTTGAGGATAGTCAAGAAGAGTGATTATAAAGTTATTGATCAGCTTCACCAGACTCCTTCAAAGATTTTCGTTTTATCAGTGTTATTGAATTCACCCGTGCATAGAGCTGCTTTGCAGAAGGTCTTGACTCAAGCTCATGTGGCTCAAGACATCACTACCGATCAGTTTAATAGTGTGATTGCCAATATTATCGCCTGTAATACTCTCAGCTTCAGTAATGAAGAGTTGCCGAAAGAGGGTCTGAATCATAACCGTGCTTTGCATATATCAGTGAAGTGTCAGGAAGATAATTTAGCGAGAGTTCTTGTGGATACTGGTTCTTTGTTGAATGTCCTACCTATGAGGGTTCTCAGCAAGATGGCTTACAAGGATACTGTGGTGAAGCCTACTTCTTTAATTGTCAAGGCTTTTGATAGTTCATGTAGATCGGTGGTTGGGGAGGTTGAACTTCCGATTCTGATTGGTCCGCACGTGTTCCAGATCACTTTCCAAGTCATGGATATCAATCCTAACTATAGTTGTCTACTAGGAAGGCCTTGGATCCATGCCGCTGGGGCAGTAACTTCTACCTTGCACCAAAAGATGAAGTTCGTAGTTGATGACAAGCTGGTGATTATACATGGTGAGGAGGATTTAATGGTTAGTAACTTATCGTCATTCCGGTATATTGAGGCTGATGAAGACGCTTTGGAAACTTCTTTCTAAGCACTTGAGATCGCTAATGCTGTTTTAGTGGAAGTCGAAGAAATTGCGGAAGTCCAGAGTAGTCCATCTTTTGCATCTTTGAATAGTACCAGATCAACAATCGACAGGGGCATTCCTGAAGGTTGGGGAGAAGTAATCAACATCAAAACGAAGACTAATCGCTATGGGTTGGGTTACAAACCAACTCATGTTGAAGGACGTCTGAAGGTTTTCTAAGAGGTGTTCGTCAGTGGAGGTTATCAGGTCAATGCCATCAGTGACCATGACAAAGATGAAGATTTGAGAAACTTGGTGTTTCAGAGTAATATAGCATTGAGCAACTGGGAGGTGTCGCTACTGCGAAAATCGGCGCCGGCTGAACAGAAGAGTCGCCACCGTGCGTTATTTATCCCAACGGAGGGAAAGGAAACGCTCGAAGTAAACCTACCACAAAGACGGGAAAGGAATGCTCATCACAACCAAATCCTGGATTCGGGAGTCGGTTACGCAAGGGGAAGGTATTAGCACCCCTCACGTACATCGTACTCGACGGGATCCACGCTTGTTTTCTAGTACGGATTGTTATTCTATCTACTCTACAGGTCTGGGGTTAAAAGAAAATAAAATGACTCGGCAAAGTATCGCACTTTACGCCTACGTATTCCCGTATGGAACGAGAAATCAGAGCCAACGTAGTTCGCCTACCTACGGGAAAGGAGGGGAAGGTTGCTCGCTAGGATATCGCATCCTATGCCTACGTACTTTCATACAACATGAAAGATCAGAGCAAACGTAGTTCGGGCCACGGAAGACACAGATTTGTCTGACTGTTTTTATCCTTCTGAAAAAGGTTTTCTCCTGATTACGGGTCCAAGCGGACAAAAATGACACTTTGATTGGTTTTCAGTCTTTTTACGCAAGAACTGTCTTTTACTGATGTTTGACCTCTTATTGTATTTTTGATTGTTTTGAGATGAGAAGAGAACGACGCTCTGAAATCCTAGGGTTTGAAATGGGAATCAAAACTACCTTAATGTTGTCATGCGTGGGTTAACACCTAATGTCTGTCATATTTCTCTCTTGCGCAGAGAGAAACAGAGATCCTAGGGGATAAACGGAAAAGAAACAACAAATATACAGTAAAGCAGTAAAATGCATGAGATGCAGCAGTACAAGCGAGGCAAGGGAGTCCCACTCAACCTCGAACCTGGGAAAACAATAGGCAAAGTGAAACATCTTCACTTCAAACCTATGGTAAAATTAACAAACAATACAACAAAGAAAATAAAGCCCCAAAACCAGCTCTGACAGCACACCAGCTCCTACAGCAGCAGCTCTGAAAGAAAAACATCAAACTCTGACAGTTGATAAACAGCAAAAACAGCAACCTTCAACTGAATCCCAAAATCAAACTTCAATGGCCTCCAAGCTTTAGATAAGCTCCATCTTCAAGGCAAGCACTGCAGAAGAGAATCACCTAACAAAATAAGTTGGAATGATAAAACAGCTTATTGACAACCAAAGGAAGCCTACAAGTGTTTATCATCATGAGAGACTGGTTCCCTCAAAGTTCTACTTCTAAGATAAGCCACTTATACCTCCAAAGGAGGGATGTGAATATCTTAGAAGGACATTTAGTCATTGGGAGGAATGGAAGCACACGAAGCTTTCCATGTTTATGAAAGAAATTTGGTCTATTCTAAGGCTCTGCTTATTCCTATTTCCTATGTCTTCAATCAACACCTAGCAATCTCCAAGCTCCAAGGATCTTCTTGCATTCAACTTTGATCTTTGTAGTCAATCTTCTCCTATGTTCCTTCATGCTCCACAAGCCCAATCCAAGCCCCATACCCCATAGCAAAGCCCAACCCCAAGCAAACAATACAAAAGCCCACAATGGCCACACCAAACAAACACACTATTTACAAAAATCAAGTAAAATAGTAGTATATTATTTAAAATCCTAAAATTAATTCTAAGGTGATTTATATATCTACCCTACATACCCTATATTTCCCAGCTCCTAATTCAAGCTAAAAACCCAAAATCTAAGTGTTATGATGCACCTATGTCAAGTTTAACCCTAACTCTAATCACCCTAATGCTCTTTATTCAAAGCTAAACAAGATTAAATCACAAAAATGTGAGATAAATCTCTAAGGGAACCCAATACTATACTCTAATCATAGCAAAGAAAATCACATCAAAATGTGAAAGGAAATGGCTAAACAAAATTCAACAAAATGGATATACAAACTAAAATGCAATAAAAGCAACTAAATGTAGAAATTCACCAAAAATAGAAAAATGACTAAAATGATAATTTTCTTTTATTATAATTTTCTTGATATCTTTAGGAAAATTAGGGAAAAAATCCCATGTAAAAACAAGCATTTTTCAATTTGTTATGATTTTTTTACTAAACTATATGCAAACATGAAATAAAAATGAAAATCAATCAAAAATGGAAAATATGCGTGGCAAATAGTAATTTATGCAGTTCAAAAATGCGTTGGGCTCAGGAGGGGGGGGGGGGGTGCAGCCAGCAAAACGCACTAGGCCCATACTGCTTCATAAAAAACATTAAAAAAAACCAAGGAAAATACAACCGGGTGGGGGGGGGGGGGGGGGAGGGGGGCGAATAGCATGATTTCGCCTTGTATTCCTGGTTGGGCCCCAGACTGGGGGTGCGAATAGCAGAATGGCCTAAGGCCCAGAACACATTCACACATTGAAAGGGGGTGCCATAGGAAATCAGGGGGATGGTTAGCAAAAATACCCCAATGGGCCTGAGCCCGAATCCACTACCCTCAGCAACAAAACCCTACGCTACCTCACCTTCCCTCACCACTGTTCACCATCCTGAACCCTAACGGCGCCCCAAATCTCTCTCTCCATCACACAATCTGCAACCAGACTAACACCCTAAATTAAACCCTAAACTCTAACCTAATTCTCAAACAAACTAATACTCCACCGCTTAATTCGTCAGCTAACAAATTGTACATCCTAACAAGTTCGGGGCGAAGAAGAAAACCTGGAGAAATGATGAAGATGGTGAGGTCTGGAAGAACTTCTTGAAGATTTCTTGAAGAAGACAAGCTCGTAGGTTGACGAATCTTGAAGCGCCGGACGAACTTGCTGAATGGCGATGGTTGAGACTTGCGTTTCTGGAGGTGTACGAAGGAGCTTGATGTTACCGGACGGATGACGATCTGGACGTTTGGGTGCTCGTTGAAGATTCGGAGTAGATTAGAGATAATTGCTGGAGTTCCTTCTTGAAGATGAAGAAACCAACAAGCCTGATGCATTGATGAGAGTCGTTGAAGGTCTTGATCGGAGGGTGTTGCAGAAAGATCGAAGGTTTTGAAGATTGGTTGAAGAACGAATGGGAAATCTGGAAACGATTATGTGTTGATGAATGTTCTTCGCTAATCAAGATGATAATGAAGGTTCTTGATCAGTTTTTGGAAATCTGTCTTGAACAAGTTAACGAGTTGGATGAACGTTCTTGCGAATCGCTGGTGAATCTGGAAAAATGCAGGTTCTGATGAGTTTTCCGGCGAGGTTAACGGACTCCGGCAACAGTTGCGGAGGAGATGCGGCGGTCCGGTGAGTTTTGCATGGCCGACGGTGAGAATATGTTGGTGGGACGCGTGGCAGTGAGAAGGAGGGAGAGAGAGACGCGTGGGACCAGAGGGAAGTTGAGGAGGAAACACGTGGCTCAGAGGGAGGGTAGTGGAAACGTGCGCTGGCACAATTCTGAGTGGAAAAATGAGGTGTCTAAGAGAGAGAAGACACGTGTGGCATGTGCATTTATACGACATGTGGCAGAATTCTGGACCTTGGAACTGGGCTTTGACCATTGGACACCTGGCCCATTAATGGATAATGACTGATTAAAGAAATAAAACTGAATTAAATGCTAATGAAACCCTAATTAAACTAAACAAAATTTAATTAAAAAACCCTAATTAACTAAACGAAAATTAATTAAAAACCTAATTAAAATCTCTAATTAATCCTAATTAATGACCAAACGAAAATTACTAATAAAACCCTAATTAATCCTAAAGACAAAAATAACCCTAATTAACCTATTAAAGAACAGAAAAAGATTATTTAATATCTATTTATCTATCTAAAATTCCAATTAAATCTATAAAATCAATTAAAACCTATTAAAATCTAGAAAAACTAATAAACCTATTAAATCCTATATAAACTCTGTAAAATCAATACGAAAACTAATAAAACTATATTATTAAAAAACTATTATCTATTAATATTCTAAAAATCAAATTAGTCTATTTAAAAAAGGGAATATCTATTTAAAAATCTAAAAATCTATTAAGAAAATATCTACTAAATTCTAAAAACAAAATACTAACCTATTTAATATCTAAAAAGCAAATAAACCTATTAAAAAATCTATTAAATGCATTAAAAAACTAGAAAATAAAAGAGAAAAAGCTAAAAAATTCCAGGAGGCCGATTAAATCAATTGGAGAACAATTGCGCAACCATAGCGAAACCCGGGCACCGAGATGACCTGAAAACACAGGGAACGAGCACCAATTCTCAAAATACACTTATCCCAACCGGCCTGAACTGCCTGAAACGCCAGGGGCTGCAATCCCGGTAAAATCAATCTGACTGAGAAAATTGCAATGCAGGCAGTATGCGAATGCGAATGCAAAATGCGTCGAAACATAAACCAGATATGGGAACCGGTTGGTCAAATTTTGGGGTGCAACAACTGCCCCTATTCAAGCGGCTTGGACCCAACTGGGTGAAGAGCGAACAACCTTCAAACATTCGAGGTACGAGACGGTTGAATACCAAAGAAACCCTGAAATTTGCCAACCGCAGAAATAAACTGCATAAACCGCTTGAGAAGCAACGTCCACTGAATCTGATTGTTAACGGCAACAACTGGTCAATTATCTGATACACTTTTGATTTCAACCTCAACCACCTGTGTTGCGCCACAGGTGTTGGACCATCTTTGCAAAAACACCTCTGTCCACAACTGGACTAACCTTGTCAACACAAGAAGAGAAACAAATTCATCAACACGAGTAAAAATCCCGTCATCACAGGAAAAACCTTATCCACGATTATCCTCAAATTTCGTCAACACGAAAAGACGTAAATTCGTCACCACGAAGAAATCCTATCATCATAGGAATAAAACTTATCCTTATCAAGACTCCATATTCCGTCACCACGGAGAAAGCAATTCGTCAACACGAATGGAGATTCTGTCCTCACAGGAGTAACCTTATCCACCTCTGGACCCGAATTCCGTCGAATCACCAATAAATGCAAATCTGTCTGTGTCAGGATTCACTTTTCGTCAACCCGAAGGAAGACATCTGTTGGGGATAGTAACACGAGGAAATCACGATGACTTCCTTGGGGAAAATGCTTTTGTCAACTATCAGAACATAACTCACATACTCTGTTTATCAAGGGAGAATCATCTATCTGGATACCGGAAAGTTCATCCACCTGTTTCATACGGGAAAATACATTTATACCCGCCTGCTTCATACGGGACAATTCTTTATATCCGCCTGCTTCATACAGAAGAACTTATCTACAATATTTAAATTTAAAGATCACCCGCCTGTTACTTACGGGAACACCAACCATCACTGTCCGCCTGTTTCATACGGAAAGACCATTTATCATCCGCCTGTTTCATACGGAAATTCTATTTATCATCCGCCTGTTTCATACGGAAATTCTATTCATCATCCGCCTGTTTCATACGGAAAGACCATCTATAACCCGCCTGCTTCATCCGGAAACAACATTTATTAACATCCGCTGATTCATACAGAACAACATTTCTGCCTGATTCTTACAGAAAAATTCTTTTCTACACATCCACCTGCTACTTACGGAATAGTTCTCTTTACATCCGCCTGCTTCCTACGGGAGAACACACCTGCCTGGTTCTTGCAGAAACACAAAGTTCTTCCGCCTGCTTCGTACGGTGCAACTTCTTTTATTGTCCGCCTGATTCTTACGGAAAATCTACCTGCCTGATTCTTACAGGAACACAAAGTTCTTCCGCCTGCTTCGTACGGTGCAACTTCTTTTATTGTCCGCCTGATTCTTACGGAAAATCTACCTGCCTGATTCTTACAGGAACACAAAGTTCTTCCGCCTGCTTCATACGGTGCAACTTTTATCATCTTCTGCCTGTTTCCTACGGAAAAACATATGTCATCCGCCTGCTACATACGAGATAGTTTCTTGTCATCATCCGCCTGTTTCCTACGGAAAGTACGCCATCTGCCTGATTCTTACAGAAACTTCAAATTCGCATCCGCCTGTTACTTACGGAAATATAACATCTGCCTGATTCTTACAGAAACACAAATTTGCATCCGCCTGATACTTACGGAGAGTTCTATTATCAATATCCGCCTGATTCATACGAAAATATACCATCTGCCTGATTCCTACAGAGACTTTGTTTACATCTGCCTGATTCCTACAGATCTTTCGAAGTTCTTCCGCCTACTTCATACAGTGCAACTTATTTTATCATTGTCCGCCTGTTTCATACGGACTACCTGCCTGATTCTTACAGGAAAACACTTTGTATACAAATTCCTTGCCTGTTCGCAATAATAGCTAACTCTACTGGGATATTCTAAAAAATAAACACCGAACACTCATCTCATCGACAAACGAACACTCCTGAAATTTTTCTTTTATGAAACCCTGAAACGCTGCCGCAGCAACGAACTTGAAAAACATTTCGCTGATCGGATCACCTCCATTAGTAACTCTGTGGGGAAAATAAACTAACTTGTATCATCACCTGTCTCACAGCGAGACTCCAAATACCTGAAAATATATCTGCTAGAACTCCATATTTTTGTTGAACTAAACTCCACACTCCTGTTGAGAAATACACCTGAAAGCGAAAGGTTAACCAACCTGATTTATGTTTCAAAATGCGCATGTTTGACAATGGCGTAATGCTGCATACAGTATGGAAATGCTACGCGTTTTTGGTATATGCAAATATGACACTATATGCAAATGCACATGCAGGTTCAGACTGCTGGGAAAAGCTCTGATAAACTTGCTTCATCAACAACGGCTGCTGAGGACAAATACCACCCTGCTGGGGGAATGAACGGGTATCTCAAAGTATGCTGGGACATGCAACCAACTCTGCCGGGGAGAGCTTTAAACCTTCAATTTCCGCGGGGAGGAAAGAAAAACACCTGCTGGGGAGAGGAAACTCCGTTGGGGAAGAAACGCCTCTCTCGGGGAATATTAACCAACTTCGCTGGAAACAGGGAGCGACTCCGCTGGGGAGAATAAACAACCCTACTGGGGGATAGGGCATCCTTGTTGGGGATAATAACTGTCTGGGTACATTTTACAACTCTAGAATTATCAATCCGCTGAAAACTAAACGACTCTGCTGAGGATAAGGAATCTTTTTGGAGAAATACCACTGTTTGAGTACGACCTGCGTGGGGATTCACATCACATAATGATCAAGTCTTTTCGTCAAGAGCCTCTGGTTAGGACTACAATTTTTTTTTTATCGTCCACTTTAAATGGGCAAGAACCCTGCAACACCACAAACGAGACAAAACAAGTCTATACAATCAAATCTATTCAGGTTAGCGTCAGTGACATCATTTTCAGTCAATTCGAAGTTCTAGCAATTATTGGCAAGGGCCAACAACGTTATGCAGATGCTAGTTTTATCAAAAACATCGGCGCTTTTCACATACAAAACAGTAAAGAACAAGTATCAAATACTGAATAACATGTTTTATTGATTGGGCCTCTGAATAGGCAGAGTTTTGTACACTGGATGTAACTCCTGAAAAGAGGAAGTTACACACAACAAAGATACAAGTATGCACAGGAAGCATAAATACAATGATAAATCAAATTTGCGCATATGTCGGCAACGTGGTGCAGACAAACATCATGAGCTGATCCTCCTATGACTCGCCTGACTCTGGCGCTTTCCCGGTATTCAAATTTCTGAGGAGACTGTATCTGATAAACGACCCCCCAAAGTATTCTCCCAACCACCAAGCGACGCAGTATCAAATTCGGACCGCAGTCATTTGCTTTTTAAATCCCTAACTTTTGCGTGAATCGCCCTTTGCGGGTTTTCAATTCACCGGGATACCCTTTTTTGCCGAAGCCGCCTAGTGTAGGTTTTCGACTTCGCGGGTGTACATCTTTTTCAATTTTATCCCTAACTTTTGCCCGAACCTTTTATTCTGTTTTTGGTTCGCTGGGATGCCCCATTTTTGCCTGGACTCTCTTTTTTGTCCAGCGGGTCAATTTTAAGCAAAGTATTTTTTAACTGCGTCCGAATTCACATGCGACGTAAAGTCTTCACCGTCCATGGTGGACAACAACAATGCTCCTCCTAAGAAGACTTTCCTGACAACGTATAGACCTTCATAGTTAGGTGTCCATTTGCTCCTGTGATCCGTTTGTGGCGGGAGAATCCTTTTCAGCACAAGGTCACCCGTCTGAAAGCTGCGAGGACATATCTTCTTATCGTACGCTTTCTTCATTCGGCTCTGGTACAATTGACCGTATTCTAGAGAAGCTAGTCTCTTCTCATCCATTAAACTCAGCTGATTCAACCTGTCCTTTACCCATTCTGCCTCGTCAAGTTGGACATCTCGTAACACTCTCAGGGAAGGAATCTCAACCTCCAGCGGTAACACCGCTTCCATTCCGTATACCAACGAGAACGGGGTTGCCCCGGTTGATGTGCGTACCATCGTACAATAACCGTGCAAAGCGAAAGGTAGCATCTCGTGCCAGTCCTTATATGTCACAACCATCTTTTGAACAATCTTCTTTATATTCTTATTGGCCGCTTCAACAGTGCCATTCATCTTGGGTCGGTAAGGAGAAGAGTTGTGATGCTCAATCTTGAAATTCTGACACAGCTCCTTCATCATCTTGTTATTTAAGTTCGAACCGTTGTCGGTAATAATCCGCTCAGGGATTCCATATCTGCAAATAATATCTCGTTTGATAAACCTGGCTACTACCTGTTTGGTCACATTAGCATATGATGCCGCTTCCACCCATTTAGTAAAATAAACAATTGCTACCACAATGAACCGGTGTCCGTTAGATGCCGTCAGTTCAATCTTTCCAATCATATCAATTCCCCACATCGAGAATGGCCACGATGATGACATCACATTCAGAGGACTCGGAGGCACATGGATCTTATTCGCATAAATCTGGCATTTATGGCACCGCTTTGCAAACTTGAAACAATCTGTTTCCATAGTCAGCCAGTAATAACCTGCCCGCAGCAGCTTTCTCGTCATAGCATGCCCACCAGCATGTGTACCAAATGTACCCTCATGTATTTCCTCCATGAGCAACTTCGCCTCTTTCTCGTCTATACAGCGTAGCAACACCAAGTCTTGATTCCTTTTGTATAGGACACCGTCCGGATTTAGATAGAAATTACCAGCCAATCTCCTGAGAGTTTTCTGATCGCGACTGGATGCCCCAGCCGGATATTCTTTATTCTTCAGGAAATTCTGGATGTCAAAATACCAGGGTTTATCATCGGATGCTTCGTCAATAGCAAATATGAAAGCGGGCCTATCAAGCCGAGATATAATAATTCGGGGAGCCTCGTTCCAAAAATTAATCTTATACATGGAAGATAATGTCGCAAGTGCGTCAACCATTTGATTTTCTGCCCTCGGTACGTGATGCAATTCAACCTTGTCGAAGAAAGGCAACAATCTCCTTGCATAATTCATGTATGGTATCAAATTGGGCTGACGTGTCTCCCATTCTCCTTTTATTTGATTCACCACCAGAGCTGAGTCTCCGTATACATCCAGATTTTTGATTCGCAAATCAATGGCTTCTTCAAGCCCCATAATACAAGCTTCGTATTCGGCTTCATTATTGGTAACCGGAAAGGTCAATCGAGTAGTAAATGGGATGTGCGACCCATGTGGAGTAGTGATGATTGCCCCTATTCCGCTACCATAGGAATTCACAGCTCCGTCAAATATCAACTGCCATTTGGAACCCAACTCTGGTCCTTCGTCCGGAAACGGTTCTTCGCAATCTTTCATCTTTAGGTACATGATATCCTCGTCAGGAAAATCAAACCTCATCGATTGGTAGTCCTCGACAGGCTGCTCAGCAAGATACTCCGATAACACACTCCCCTTTATAGCCTTCTGTGAAACACACTGGATGTCATATTCGGTCAAAACCATCTGCCAACGAGCAATTCTCCCAGATAGTGCCTGCTTTTCAAATACGTATTTGATAGGATCCATCTTCTAAATGAGCATGGTTGTATGATTCAGCATGTATTGCCTCAAACGCTCGGCGGCCCAGGCTAGCGCACAACAAGTTTTTTCGAGCATTGAGTATCGAGACTCACAGTCAGTAAACTTCTTACTCAGATAGTATATCGCATGCTCTTTACGCCCTGTCTCGTCATGTTGACCGAGAACACAACCCATACTCCCCTCAAGAACCGTCAAATACATAATCAAGGGTCTCCCTGCCACTGGAGGTATCAAAATAGGAGGTTCCTGCAAATACTGTTTTATTTTATCGAACGCCTTTTGACAATTTTCATTCCATGTTACAGCCTGGTCCTTTTTCAACAGTTTGAATAATGGCTCACACGTAGCTGTTAGGTGAGAGATGAACCGAGCAATGTAGTTCAATATCCCTAAAAACCCGCGCACCTCTTTTTCTGTTTTAGGCGTCGGCATTTCTTGTATTGCTTTTATTTTCGCAGGATCAACCTCTATTCCTTTTTCGCTCATGATAAACCCCAGTAGTTTACCCGATCTCACCCCGAAGGTGCATTTGTTAGGGTTCAGTCTCAACCTGAACTTCCTAAGCCTCTTGAATAATTTCAGCAGATTCACCAAATGTTCTTCCTCCGTCTGGGATTTGGCAATCATATCATCCACATAAACCTCGATCTCTTTATGCATCATGTCATGAAAGAGAGTCGTCATTGCACGCTGATACATTGCCCCAGCATTCTTCAATCCGAAGGGCATCACTTTGTAACAAAATGTTCCCCAGGGCGTAATGAAGGTAGTCTTCTCCATGTCTTCTGGCGCCATTTTAATCTGATTATAGCCCGAGAAGCCATCCATGAAGGAGAATACGGAGAATTGAGCAGTGTTATCCACCAGCACATCGATGTGAGGAAGTGGAAAATCATCTTTCGGGCTCGCTTTGTTCAAATCACGGTAATCTACACACATTCTCACTTTATCGTCTTTCTTTGGCACTGACACAATATTGGCGACCCATGAGGGATATTTTGTAACAGCTAGGAAACCAACATCCCACTGCTTTTGAACTTCCTCTTTAATCTTCACAGCCATGTCTGGTCTAGTTCTTCGGAGTTTCTTCTTAATCGATGGGCATTCCTCTTTTAGCGGCAGACGGTGCACAACCATATCCGTATCCAGCCCAGGCATATCCTCATACGACCAAGCAAAAATATCACTGTACTCTTTGAGCATTTCGACCAATCTTCGCTTGACGTCGCTCTGCAGCGCAGCCCCTATACGGATGTTCCTTTCAACCCCTTCCGACCCCAAGTTGATAATCTCAATGACTTCCTCATGAGGCAGAATGATTCGCTCTTCTTGTTTCAACAACCAGGTCAACTCTTCTGGAACATCGCCATCTTCAACAATCTCTTCTTCGGCCTGAAATACCGGGTGCTCAAAGTCGAAGTGAGTCATAGGCGGTTCACAGATGTCATCTGAAATAGTAATCCTGCAAAGGAAATGGTTAAATGCTTCAAAACACTTACAAAGCAAATAACCACGTTGCCATTTTATTGTAAAAATAAAAACAGGAAAAACAGAGATCACAATATTTGTACATGAAAAACGCCTTTTATTTAATGATTAAACAGTGCAATGTACATAACAGAATGGCCCTAAGCAAAATCACGATGCCCCTGGTAGGACACCGGATTGTTCAAAAATTAAGAAAACAAAGCATTACTGTTTAGTTGTCACAGGAACAGTCTCCTGAATAGACCAATTGCAAAGCCCTTGTCCTGGCACGCTCGGCTGAATCTAGGCGTCCATATCGCAGTCGCTGTCTCCTTCCTCGGAATCTGAAACACCATTGATGGTCTCGTAATATACCCCACCAGCCGTAATTGTTATTGGTCCTTTGAAACGGGGTGCCCCTGCAGTAGGCGTTGATGATGAAGGATGATATCCAAGCCCGAACCTGTCGTTCTTCACGGGAATCTCCAACACTCGACCCCAACCCTTGGTTTCGCCGGTCTTCACTAGAGCCTGAGCCTCTTTGTACGATGACACTGCCACCTCTGATGCTTTGCTTGGCCCTGGAACTTTTTCCTTAATGCGCAACCCCTCAAAGGCTTGACAGGGTGTTTCATGGATTTCGCCGTCAACTTCCACATACTTGAACGACGACAAATGGCTGACCAGTATATCCTCCTCTCCACAAACTGTGACGACACTATCCCCCACCATGTACTTTAGCTTTTGGTGTAATGTGGACGTGACTGCTCCAGCAACATGGATCCATGGTCGTCCAAGAAGACAGCTATACGCTGGCTGGATGTCCATAATATAGAATTCAGTTTCAAAAATCTCCGGCCCCACTTGCAGAGGCAAAGTTATGGATCCGAAAACTGACCTCCGTGTACCATCAAATGCCCTGACCACCAAGTCACTAGGCGTACAGATGATCCCCCTGATATCCAACTTCATCATTGCTTTCTTTGGAAGCACATTCAAGGAAGACCCGGTATCTACCAACACATGGGACATGACCGTGCCCCTGCATTCAACTGAGACGTGCAGCGCCATATTATGCTCTCTTCCCCTCGGGGTCAAATCAAAATCCGTAAATCCCAAACTATGGCCTGCGTTCACGTGCGCCATCACCCCCTCCAACTGATTCACAGAAACATCTTGGGGTACAAACGACGTGTCCAGAATTTTCAATAAAGTGTTCCAATGGGCCTCGAAACACAATAGCAGCGACAATATGGATATTTTCGACGGTGTTTGTTGAAGGTGCTCGACAATTTTATAGTCACTCTTACAGATAAGACGCATAAACTCTTCTACATCTTTCAGTGACGTTTCTTTTTCATTCCTCTGCACAGGAGCATTCTCAATCCCTTTCCCTTTACCTTTTGCCAATCGTTCAACCTCTACCTCAGGCGTTATAAAAATTCTCCCTCTCCTCGTCATTCCTCCAGTCCCGACGACATTGTCCATAACCCCAACCGGTCGTTTACTGATATCAATTTTCTCCCCATCACAATATGCCTCCAGCCCATAAGTCCATGGTACTGCCTTGGTGCTCTCATAAGGGACTGGCCCTGCCTTTGTAATAGTGATCGTCGGCCGCCTGGCTGGCGCTGTTATAGTTATCGTTTTCTTTGGAATTGTCACCATAGCAACATCACTCTGCTCATCAGCTAACACCTCCGCAGGCTTCTCAACTGCCGTTCTATCAAATTGCAACGTGCCTTCATCTATCAAGGTCTGAATACCCTTCTTCAATTCAGCACAACCCCCAGCTTGGGTCTAACATTTTAGACAAAACTCATCGCAGCCCGGATACATACCTCTTTTCAATAACCTGCTCTTTACTTCACACAACGGTGTTTTCAGTTCATCAACATTCGTGACCAGATTCATATCCTCCTCAGTCAAAATAGCATTTGCCCCATGGTTAGGCATAGGCTGTTGCACTATATTTGGACCCGCTTGTCCAAAATTTATGGCCTTTCTATCCAACAGATCCTGCACTACATGTTTGAAAGCATGGCAAGCTTTTATGTCATGTCCGGGTGCCCCGGAGTGAAATTCGTAGTGCTTGTTGGCGTCATACCCGTAAGGAAGTACTCCCCCTTTAGGTGGTGCCAAAGTCCTCTTTTCCACTAAATTCAACCCCAACAACGTCTGAAGCAATTCTGCGTACGTAGAAGGAGGAGCTTCAAACATTCTTTTCGGTTTCGTACTCGGGAATTTCCTCTGGCCAGCATTCTGCCCTTGCTGTTGTTGTTGCTGCTGTGGTAGTATCTGTTGTAATGGTTGTGGTTGTTGATGAAACGAGATTGTAACACTTGATACTTGTTGAGGATGCTTATATTGATTTCGTCCTCTGCCCCTGCCTCGGCCTCGGCCACCAAAAACAGCACTAGTGTCGCCCTGACGTCGACCCCCAAATGCTTTTCTATTACCTCCTGACGAAGTAGACTCCCCAGCCTGGAATCTTCCCACCTTAATACTATTCTCAATCATCTCACCCATCAAAATCAGATCATAGAAACTGCCCAACGCAACAGGAAAAACTTCTCATAGAATATCCCTGTGAATGTTCCAATGAACATATCATTCATCTCCTTCTCGACTAGAGGAGGATGCACTCTTGCAGCCATGTCGCGCCACCTTTGCGCATATTCTTTGAAACTCTCCCCAGTTTTCTGTGACAAGCCTTGCAGCTGGACCCTGTTCGGTGCCAGGTCACTGTTATATTTGTAATGGGTCACAAACGCATCAGCCAGTTGCTTCCATGTCTTAATTTGAGTGGGCTCCAACCCCATATACCACTCAAGTGAGGGTCCAGATAAGCTGTCCTGAAAGAAATGCATCAACATTCTTTCATCATTTGAGTAAGCGGACATCCGTCTGTAGTAAGAGCGAATATGTACCTTCGGACAAGTGTCTCCCTTATATTTATCAAAGGTGGGAGCTTTAAACTTCAGCGGTACCATTAGGCCAGGCACCAATCCCATCGTGGTCATATCTAAACCAGAAGTATTCTGATTCACTACACCCTTCATTTGTTCCTCAAGCATTTTGATCCTCTGAACAGGACCCACAGGTCCCTCCATACCTCTACCAGAAAAGGCATCTTCTTGTTGGTCCTCATTCTAATTAATATTCTCATTTTCGTACCCGTCATACCCATTGTGGCGACTAAATCCAGACTAATTCATCATGGGGCCCCGTCCTCTGTTACCATACCCTTGAGTGACCCCGGCAGGTCCAAAAGGCATCATTCCAGCACCATGTCCGTTACTGAATCCACCATAGCCCTGATTAGCATTACCAAAACCATCATATCCAAAACCTTGGGGGTTGAAGCCGAACTTCCCATCCTGATTTACATACTCAAAACCCTAACCATTATAGCCGAACCCGTTGTTGCCAAAGCCATTACCTCCATTGTTACCGCCGCCCAGATTGGTGTCTCCGAACCCAACATTGTTAATGACAGTCTCATTGCCAATTCCTGTATTACCATTCCCGACGCCAGCGCCATTGTTCACATTCACAACAGGTATATTCACCACAGGTGGAGCTACAGGCGTAGGAGTACCATCCCCAGGAATGGTTTCAACACGTACCGAATTGTGGTCTTCGTTTCCATTCCCAGCACTTCTCGCCAACAATGGCTGCACCAAAGTCTGCAGGTTTTCCTGCCCCTTCACAACTGTCTCCATCGTCTGCATGAACAACGCCAGCTTTTCACGCATCTCCTGCATCTCGCTTTGCATTTGGTCCATGACTCTTTTGCAGTTGGTACGAGTAGAGTATCGGTGAGGACGTTGACTTTCAATCCTGGAAAAACCTGGCGAGATGCACGAAATGAGATACAGTTCAATAATTACCTGGTAAATGCAATATAAATGTGTATGCAAATGCAACATGTGTCTGTGCATTATGGAATATCACTCCCCAATTCTAGTGCCAATGTGCCAGTGCGGTGATAGTGATATCAATAAGAAGCTCGAAACCCAATCATAGAAAAACATCTCATACATTGCAAAAAATCCCATCAAGTCAGGAATACAATATTAATGAGCGTACAATAAGAAGGCATGACCTCAACCAACAATCCTGGTGATGGCCAGCACAATGCAAATAAAGCATACACATCAATACATGAGATAGTCAAGTGCGACCATACGCCTGGTACTCTTCCAGCAGCCTTTTGGTCTTCTGATGGTCTGGCTGAGAAAGCAATCCTTTGATAAGCAGATCTCTTCGCTTGAGAACATGCTGTAGATCACCAATGGACTCCTCCCGTGCCCCTTCTCCAAAGCAGTCATCTAACTTCCGCTTCTGGGACACAACCTCCTTCTTGCGCTCGACAACCTTGTTCAATGAGTTCTGAAGACCATATCTCACCATAACCTCCTCTTCATACTTTCTCTTGCTAGCCTTCAACTGATCTCCGAGTTCGGAAATTTGCTGTTTCAATTTGTCTTCCATCTCTTTGTTGTTGGTTAGTGTAGCATTCCACGTTCTGTTGCACGAAGAGATTTCCCGGTAGGCAGCATCAAGTGACCTCTTCTTGGACTCTAACATATCATGAGAGCTTCTGAAGTCTTTTCCCAGGCGTTCACGCTTCTTTGTCTCTTCTGTCAGTTTGGCACCTAGCCTGTTTAGCAACTCAGTCTGCTGTTGGAAGGAATACACATCTTTGTTCTTCTCACTCCGGATTTGAGCCAATTCTTTCTCTAACTCTTCATTGATCTTTATCAAGTCTTCTTTTTCTTTTACGACCTGCTCATATACCTCAATAGCCACAGTAGTCGGTTCCTCGATTGGAATGGGAATAAGACGTGATACTGCGGGAAAAGGCATCTGCACATGTCTTACCCTTTCTTGAATCCACACCTTGTAAGGCATATAGGCTTGACAATCATTCTTGCCTAACAATGGTTTCCCTCTTATGCAGATATGATTCCAAGCGTGTTGAAGCTTGGCCAATAATTCCCCACACAGGTCACCAGTGAAATACAGAGATTCCTGTATTTCTTTCTCCTTCGGCGGACTCTTCAAAGCATACCCAAACTGTCGAACCAACAAACATGGGTTGTAATTAATACAGCCATTCCTTCCAATTAGAGGAACGTTGGGAAACCCGGCGCAACTGAAGATAATCTCTGACCCCAATAAATCTCTATCGAACCAGACAATGTCTTCTGAAGAAAGTCCCATTAGACGCTCGGACCATTCAGCTGTATCTGCAGATTCAACAAAAGGACCCTTCTTAGGCAGATGGCTCCCAAACCACATATTCAGCAATGGTACACAACAATGGACATTCTTCCCCCTTCTGTTTTCATTCTTATAATGCAAGGAATGATAGAAGTCTCCGATCAAGGTAGGCACCGGGTTGCCTGCAGCAAACAAGTGGAATGCATCCAAATCAACGAATTCAGGCAGATTAGGGAACAGTATAATCCCATAGATGCACAAAGCAAGAACGGCGTTAAACACAATCCAGCAGCCACTTTTGGCATATTCTTGAGCTTTGCCAACCAGAAACTTGAGAGAAAACCCCGAAACTCCATGCCAGGAAGTCAACAACAACTCTGCAGGATCCATATGTAAGGGAACAACTAAGTCCTCCAGCTGAGGCTTAGCATCAAAGTGAATGAAGGGAACTTTGTTCTGAACTGGCAACTCTAGAAACTCAGTGTACTCCTCCATGGTCGGAGCCAAAATGAAGTCCTAGAACATAAAACACCTCAAGGAGGGATCATATAACTGCATCAATGTGTATAACCCATTCAGCTCATATGTGGTTGGTCTGCAAACCAAATTCAGTAGCTTCCCATAACTCTTTCTAAAACTTCTCTTCACATCATCATCAGCTAGGGAAATCAGACCCAACAGAGAAGTCACATCAGGAGTAGGCAACTTATACGCAACAGTCTTCCTCAAGGTACTCATAATAACAGATAGAAGTCCGGAGCACTAGAATCGGGAAGTATGAAAATGCACCTGCAGCACAGACACACGTTAATGATATGCACATGATGATGCAAACAATGCAATATGCAAACAATGCAACAAGGGATCAAGTGCCCCTGGCTGAGAAGCCCGATCCACAATACTAGCCTTGAATAGACCCACAAACTGCTCAAGACCATCCACAATGCTCCAACCTGGTCTCTGACAGACCCAATAACACTGTCCTCAAATATCACATCACTGAATCTTAATCAAGAAAACCGGTAATCTGGAGGTCAAGTTACCTGCATGCCCAACCCCTCTCACAAGTAGGTGTCCTAATAACTGACACAAGGTACGACATCCTATGCGGTCGTTGGCGTCACAGACTTTCAAGACGGATGATACGATACCCAGAAGGTGTGGCATCATCATGTCCTGAAGAGGCCTCACTTAGCCAACTTCCAAATGATCGGTCCCCAGAGTCGACAATCCAACTAACCAACAACCCCTTCAACCCAAAGGGGTGAAAAAGAAGCCAGCCAGAAGAACCTCGTCTGAGCGTGGATTTCACGAGACACTAGTACATGTAAAGCATGCACTCGCCCACTAATTTCCACTCTAATTCTAGGTGCACTCAAGCCCAGGTCCGGCTTATCTCTCAATCATAGAACCCCCCTCATACCCACAGCGATAATAACAATAATATAATGCTGAATGTAAAATACAGAAACATAAATCCATACAAAATCCACGACGGGAAAACAAGCGCTAGGATTGACTCGCGTAGGGAACCGTTGGAGTCCCCAGCAGAGTCGCCAGCTGTCACTACTGCGAAAATCAGCGCCGGTTGAACAGAAGAGTCGCCACCGTGCGTTATTTATCCCAACGGAGGGAAAGGAAACGCTCGAAGTAAACCTACCGCAAAGACGGGAAAGGAATGGTCATCGCAACCAAATCTTGGATTCGGGAGTCGGTTACGCAAGGGGAAGGTATTAGCACCCCTCACGTCCGTCGTACTCGACGGGATCCACGCTTGTTTTCTAGTACGGAATTTTATTCTATCTACTCTACAGGTCTGGGGTTAAAAGAAAATAAAATGACTCGGCAAAGTATCATACTTTATGCCTACGTATTCCCGTCTGGAACGAGAAATCAGAGTCAACGTAGTTCGCCTACCTACGGGTAAGGAGGGGAAGGTTGCTCGCTAGGATATCGCATCCTATGCCTACGTACTTTCATACATCATGAAAGATCAGAGCAAACGTAGTTCGGGCCACGGAAGACACAGATTTGTCTGACTGTTTTTATCCTTCTGAAAAAGGTTTTCTCCTGATTACGGGTCCAAGCGAACAAAAATGACACTTTGATTGGTTTTCAGTCTTTTTACGCAAGAACTGTCTTTTACTGATGTTTGACCTCTTATTGTATTTTTGATTGTTTTGATATGAGAAGAGAACGACGCTCTGAAATCCTAGGGTTTGAAATGGGAATCAAAACTACCCTAATGTTGTCATGCGTGGGTTAACACATAATGTCTGTCATATTTCTCTCTTGCGCAGAGAGAAACAGAGATCCTAGGGGATAAACGGAAAAGAAACAACAAATATACAGTAAAGCAGTAAAATGCATGAGATGCAGCAGTACAAGCGAGGCAAGGGAGTCCCACTCAACCTCGAACCTGGGAAAACAATAGGCAAAGTGAAACATCTTCACTTCAAACCTATGGGAAAATTAACAAACAATACAGCAAAGAAAATAAAGCCCCAAAACCAGCTCTGACAGCACACCAGCTCCTACAGCAGCAGCTCTGAAAAAAAACATCAAACTCTGACAGTTGATAAACAGCAAAATCAGCAACCTTCAACTGAATCCCAAAATCAAACTTCAATGGCCTCCAAGCTTTAGATAAGCTCCATCTTCAAGGCAAGCACTGCAAAAGAGAATCACCTAACAGAATAAGTTGGAATGATAAAACAGCTTATTGACAACCAAAGGAAGCCTACAAGTGTTTATCATCATGAGAGACTTGAAGCCTACAAGTGTTTATCATCATGAGAGACTGGTTCCCTCAAAGTTCTACTTCTAAGATAAGCCACTTATACCTCCAAAGGAGGGATGTGAATATCTTAGAAGGAATTTTAGTCATTGGGAGGAATGAAAGCACACGAAGTTTTCCATGTTTATGAAAGAAATTTGGTCTATTCTAAGGCTCTGCTTATTCCTATTTCCTATGTCTTCAATCAACACCTAGCAATCTCCAAGCTCCAAGGATCTTCTTGCATTCAACTTTGATCTTTTTAGTCAATCTTCTCCTATGTTCCTTCATGCTCCACAAGCCCAATCCAAGCCCCATACCCCATAGCAAAGCCCAACCCCAAGCAAACAATACAAAAGCCCACAATGGCCACACCAAACAACCACACTATTTACAAAAATCAAGTAAAATAGTAGTATATTATTTAAAATCCTAAAATTAATTCTAACGGGATTTATATATCTACCCTACATACCCTATATTTCCCAGCTCCTAATTCAAGTTAAAAACCCAAAATCTAAGTGTTATGATGCACCTATGTCAAGTTTAACCCTAACTCTAATCACCCTAATGCTCTTTATTCAAAGCTAAACAAGATTAAATCACAAAAATGTGAGATAAATCTCTAAGGGAACCCAATACTATACTCTAATCATAGCAAAGAAAATCACATCAAAATGTGAAAGGAAATGGCTAAACAAAATTCAACAAAATGGATATACAAACTAAAATGCAATAAAAGCAACTAAATGTAGAAATTCACCAAAAATAGAAAAATGACTAAAATGCTAATTTTCTTTTATTATAATTTTCTTGATGTCTTTAGGAAAATAAGGGAAAAAATCCCATTTAAAAACAACCATTTTTCAATTTGTTATGATTTTTTTACTAAACTATATGCAAACATGAAATAAAAATGAAAATCAATCAAAAATGGAAAATATGCGTGGCAAATAGTAATTTATGCAGTTCAAAAATGCGTTGGGCTCAGGAGGGGGGGGTGCAGCCAGCAAAACGCACTAGGCCCATACTGCTTCAGAAAAAACATTAAAAAAAACCAAGGAAAATACAACCGGGGGGGGGGGGGGGCGAATAGCATGATTTCGCCTTGTATTCCTGGTTGGGCCCCAGACTGGGGGTGCGAATAGCAGAATGGCCTAAGGCCCAGAACACATTCACACATTGAAAGGGGGTGCCATAGGAAATCAGGGGGATGGTTAGCAAAAATACCCCAATGGGCCTGAGCCCGAATCCACTACCCTCAGCAACAAAACCCTACGCTACCTCACCTTCCTTCACCACTGTTCACCATCCTGAACCCTAACGGTGCCCCAAATCTCTCTCTCCATCACACAATCTGCAACCAGACTAACACCCTAAATCAAACCCTAAACTCTAACCTAATTCTCAAACAAACTAATACTCCACCGATTAATTCGTCAGCTAACAAATTGTACATCCTAACAAGTTCGGGGCAAAGAAGAAAACCTGGAGAAATGATGAAAATGGTGAGGTCTGGAAGAACTTCTTGAAGATTTCTTGAAGAAGACGAGCTCATAGGTTGACGAATCTTGAAGCGCCGGACGAACTTGCTGAACGGCGATGGTTGAGACTTGCGTTTCTGGAGGTGTACGAAGGAGCTTGATGTTACCGGACGGATGACGATCTGGACGTTTGGGTGCTCGTTGAAGATTCGGAGTAGATCAGAGATAATTGTTGGAGTTCCTTCTTGAAGATGAAGAAACCAACAAGCCTGATGTGTTGATGAGAGTCGTTGAAGGTCTTGATCGGAGGGTGTTGCAGAAAGATCGAAGGTTTTGAAGATTGGTTGAAGAACGAATGGGAAATCTGGAAACGATTGTGTGTTGATGAATGTTCTTCGCTAATCAAGATGATAATGAAGGTTCTTGATCAGTTTCTGGAAATCTGTCTTGAACAAGTTAACGAGTTGGATGAACGTTCTTGCGAATCGCCGGTGAATCTGGAAAAATGCAGGTTCTGATGAGTTTTCCGGCGAGGTTAACGGACTCCAGCAACAGTTGCGAAGGAGATGCGGCGGTCCGATGAGTTTTGCATGGCCGGCGGTGAGAATATGTTGGTGGGACGCGTGGCAGTGAGAAGGAGGGAGAGAGAGACGCATGGGACCAGAGGGAAGTTGAGGAGGAAACACGTGGCTCAGAGGGAGGGTAGTGGAAACGTGCGCTGGCACAATTCTGAGTGGAAAAATGAGGTGTCTAAGAGAGAGAAGACACGCGTGGCATGTGCATTTATACGACATGTGGCAGAATTCTGGACCTTGGAACTGGGCTTTGACCATTGGACACCTGGCCCATTAATGGATAATGACTGATTAAAGAAATAAAACTGAATTAAATGCTAATGAAACCCTAATTAAACTAAACGAAATTTAATTAAAAAACCCTAATTAACTAAACGAAAATTAATTAAAAACCTAATTAAAATCTCTAATTAATCCTAATTAATGACCAAATGAAAATTACTAATAAAACCCTAATTAATCCTAAAGACAAAAATAACCCTAATTAACCTATTAAAGAACAGAAAAAGATTATTTAATATCTATTTATCTATCTAAAATTCCAATTAAATCTATAAAATCAATTAAAACCTATTAAAATCTAGAAAAACTAATAAACCTATTAAATCATATATAAACTCTGTAAAATCAATACGAAAACTAATAAAACTATATTATTAAAAAACTATTATCTATTAATATTCTAAATATCAAATTAGTCTATTTAAAAAAGGGAATATCTATTTAAAAATCTAAAAATCTATTAAGAAAATATCTACTAAATTCTAAAAACAAAATACTAACCTATTTAATATCTAAAAAGCAAATAAACCTATTAAAAAATCTATTAAATGCATTAAAAAACTAGAAAATAAAAGAGAAAAAGCTAAAAATTGTCAGGAGGCCGATTGAATTGATTGGAGAACAATTGCGCAACCATAGCGAAACCCGGACACCGAGATGGCCTGAAAACACAAGGAACGAGCACCAATTCTCAAAATACACTTATCCCAACCGGCCTGAACTGCCTGAAATGCCAGGGGCTGCAATCCCGGTAAAATCAATCTGACTGAGAAAATTGCAATGCATGCAATATGCGAATGCGAATGCAAAATGCGTCGAAACATAAACCAGATATGGGAACCGGTTGGTCAAATTTTGGGGTGCAACAGGAGGCTATAGAGATTCCAGTTATTTTTCCATTGTCAAAGTAATTTTTCATTTTTCATTTGTGTTTTCAAATCCATAACTCTGCCCAAGGCTATTTGATCGCTTTGTAGGGCCACCTTTTCATTTCGAACAATTATTAATAAATGCATTTTGTTTCTGTTCCATTTTGTTTCACTAGCATTTTTTCGTTTTCACCTTTTAAAAATGAAATTGGCAATCTTTTCAAAAACAAACTAAAAACTTTCACTCCTTTTGCATTTTCATCGAACATTTAATAAAATAAGCCTTTCAAACATGCAGTGACGTTACAACCCTTGTTGAATCTGATGACTCTACTGTCTCTCCTGACTGGGATTCACCCATCTATCAAGCCAAAGATGAGGGTGAAGAAGATTTGGAAGTACCCACTGAGCTGACAAAATTGGTTGAGTACGAGCACACAGAACTTCAACCACATAAAGAGCAGGTAGATCTGATTAATCTTGGCACAAATGAAGACAAGAGAGAGGTCAAGGTTGGTGCAGTACTTGGAGCTGAGGTCAAGCAGAGGTTGATAAAGCTGTTGAAGGAATATATTGATGTGTTTGCATGGTCGTATCAAGATATGCCCGGTTTAGACACAAACATTGTTGTTCATAAGTTGCCGCTCAAGCCTGATTGTCCGCCTATCAAGCAGAAGCTTCGAAGGACCAGACCCGACATGTCTTTGAAGATTCGAGATGAAGTGAAGAAGCAGTTGGATGCCGGTTTCCTTGCAGTAGCAAGGTATCCAAATTGGGTTGCCAATATTGTACCAGTACCCAAGAAGGACGGTAAAGTCAGAATGTGTGTAGATTACAGAGATCTGAATAAAGCAAGTCCAAAAGATGATTTTCCTCTGCCACATATTGATACCCTCGTCGACAATACGACCATCTTTGTGGTGTTCTTATTTATGGATGGTTTCTCCGGATACAATCAGATCAAGATGGACCCCGATGACAGAGAAAAGACTACCTTCATTACTCCTTGGGGAACCTTCTGCTACAAAGTCATACCCTTCGGTTTGAAGAACGCAGGGGCAACCTATTAACGAGCTATGACAACTCTTTTCCATGATATGATGCATAAAGAGATTGAAGTGTATATGGATGATATGATTGCCAAATCTCAAGATAAAGATGAACATCTGGTCCACCTGGTGAAACTGTTTGAACGACTCATAAAGTATCAGTTGAAGTTGAATCCTGCTAAATGTACCTTTGGTGTCAGATCCGGTAAACTACTTAGCTTTATCGTCAGTCAGCGAGGAATTGAAATAGATCCAGATAAAGTCCGAGCCATCCAAGACATGCCAGCTCCGCAGACTGAAACACAAGTCAGAGGCTTTCTTGGACGCCTGAATTACATTTCCAGATTCATCTCTAACATGACTGCCACTTGTGAACCGATATTCAAATTACTATGCAAGGGGTAGACTATGGATTGGAACCCCGATTGTCAGAAGGCATTTGGAAAGATCAAGGATTACTTACAAGAACCTCCTATCTTGATTCCTCCTGTTCAGGGAAGACCATTGTTCATGTACCTTACTGTTATTGAGAAGTCTATGGGTTGCGTACTCGGGCAACACAATGAGACTGGAAGAAAAGAACAGGCTATATACTATTTAAGCAAGAAGTTTACCGATTGTGAAAACTGATACTCACTTTTGGAGAAAACTTGTTGTGCGCTGGCATGGGCTGCTAAGCGTCTCACGCAATACATGATTTGTCATACCACATTATTGATTTCGAAGATGGATCCTATCAAGTACATTTTCGAAAAGCCTGCTCAGACTGGAAGACTTGCTCGCTGGCACATGTTGTTATCTGAATATGACATCCAGTATGTACCTCAGAAGGCTATTAAAGGAAGTATCTTGTCAGACTATCTTGCAGATCAGCCAGTCGAAGATTATGAACCTCTGAAGTTCGATTTTCCCGATGAAGACATCTTATTGATAAAGAGAGATTGCGAGGAGCCAGGTCCCGACGAAGGTCCCGAGCCGGGTCACTGGTGGAGGATGATGTTTGATGGTTCTTCGAATTACAGTGGGCATGGTATAGGCGCTGTTTTTATGAATCCGAAAGGTGGTTTTACCCCATTTACTGCGAGGTTGGATTTCAAATGTACGAATAATTTCGCAAAGTATGAAGCATGTATCCTCGGCCTTGAAGCAACTATCTACCTCAGAATCAAACTTCTCAAAGTAAGTGGAGATTCAACTTTGGTTATCTATCAGGTACAAGGCAAGTGGGAAACGAAAAATGAGAAGTTAATTCTTTACAAAGACTACATTGTCGAGTTGATCAAGTACTTTGATGAGATCAAGTTCGAACATGTGTCGAGATCTGAGAATCATGCAACCGATGCTTTGGCCATGTTGGCATCCATGCGGAAGGTCAAATTTTTTAATGAAGCGCCACTCATTTGAATTGAACGCAAGACAGAGCCCTCTTACTGTCAAGTGATTGAAAAGGATGAGGTGGATGAAAAGCCTTGGTTTCATGACATGGTTCTACTGGTCTCGACAAGAAGACTTTAAGAAGGCTGGCATCCAGGATCTTTATCAGCAATGGGGTTTTGTATAAGAGAAATTACGACATGGTTCTGCTCAGATGTGTTAACAAGCATGAAGCTGACGTGTTACTTCAAGAGATTCACGAAGGAACCTTTGGGACTCACGCTAATGGTTATGCTATTTCTAAAAAGATGTTGAGGGCTGGATATTACTAGTTAACAATGGAATCTGACTGCATCCAATACGCCAGAAAGTGCCACAAGTGTCAAATATACGCTGACAAAATGCATGTTCCCCCTTCACCATTGAATGTTCTAACTTCACCGTGGCCATTATCTATGTGGGGCATTGACATGATTGAGGCAATCGAGCCGAAAGCTTCTAATGGTCACAGGTTCATCCTAGTCACTATTGACTACTTCACCAAGTGGGTGGAAGCTGCTTCCTACGCCAATGTGACTAAACAAGTAGTTGCTCGTTTCATCAGGAAAGAGATTATATGCCATTATGGGGTTCCGAGTCAGATCATTACTGACAATGGTACCAATTTGAATAACAAAACTATGAAGGAATTATGTGACACTTTCAAGATTGCACATCACAATTTTTCTCCGTACCGTTCTAAGATGAATGGAGTTGTCGAAGCTGCAAACAAGAATATCAAAAGGATCCTGCAAAAGATGGTTAAAACTTACAAGGATTGGCATGAAATGTTACTGTTTGCTTTGCATGGATATAGAACTACTGTCCGGACTTCAACCGGGGCAACACCTTTCTCGTTGGTATATGAAATGGATGCGGTGCTTCCCATCGAAGTTGAGTTACCGTCTTTAAGGGTGTTGATGTAAGCCAAGCTAGATGAAGCAGATTGGGTTCAAGACAGATATGACCAGCTGAATCTCATTGACGAGAAGCGCCTGACGGCTATGTGCCATGGACAGTTATATCAGAATCGAATGAAGAGGGCTTTTGATAAGAAAGTTCGACCTCGTGAGTTTCGTCAAGGAGAACTCGTACTCAAGAAGATCTTGCCAGTTCACAAAGACATGCATGGGAAATGGATGCCCAACTATGACGGCCCATTTGTTGTTAAGACAATCGTCTCCGGAGGATCGCTAATTCTTACGACAATGGACAGTGAAGAGCTCGCTCATCCTGTGAACTCTGATGCAATCCGAAAATATTATGCCTAAAAAAAAGAAAAACAAAAAAAAGATTGCAGCTTGCTAAGTTGAAAACCCGAAAGGGCGGCTTAGGCAAAAATGAGCGTCCCGGTGGATTGAAAACCCAAAAGGGCGGTCCAGGCAAAAATTAGGGACAAAGGCATTTCACTGCATTGGACGACACCGAGCATTGCAGACGCTATTACAGAAATCCATTCCAAATCCAATCGCTCCCTTCAGAAGCAAGGTTGTGGATAGTCTTAGTCGTTAGGGTCAGTAGATCGTTGGATTCAATGTAACCTTTCCCATCTTGCCAATTTCAAATTTGTAGTTTCCCATGGAGTTATGCCTTTAGCAAGCTACCATTCTTCAATAAAATTTACCTTTTGCTTTTCAACTCCTTTTTGCACATTATCTCTATTTTATTTTTGTTATGCAATTTGCTGTTGTTAATAATTTGTGAACATGAAAAGTGTTTTTCAAGACTAAAATATATTTCCTCGAAAATACGGTTGGAAATGAAAGTTACTTTGACTTATGGAAATTTGTGAAGGATTTCTTCGTCCCTAGTAAGTCTCATTGTTGCATAAACATTTGTTTGTTACCATCATTTTCCCAGTGTTAGTCCCCAACGAGACTTTAAGCTGACAATATTTTGGATCCTCCCGATAAATCTCCAGTAATTCCCGATGCTGCAGAGAACTTCCCGGTATCCTCCAAATGATCCATGTTCTTGAAGACCCATTCTCATTGGGATCATCTGTTCCTCAGTGGAATTGCCTTACTTTCCTCAGGAAATTATCTCCAGGAGGTTGTTGTTCTCCCCAAGAGGTCAAGTCACTTTCCCCAGGAATATCGGGTGAATTCTCCTCAGTAAGTCTGGTGAACTCTCCCTTATGGATGTTTGATACTTTATCCCCAACCGGGTGTACCTTTTCCCCAGGAAGTTGAGGTTCTATTCTCAGGAAGTTGTTACTATCTCCACGAGGCTGCCTCGCTCCACATCTTCCCCGTGCAGTGGATATTTATTTTATCCCCGGAAGTCTCTGATTCTAAGATTTTCTTCAGTTGATTATGATTCATGATAGCAATCCCTCCAGTGAAGTCATGATATCGTACTCTCCCACAAAGTCTTATCGTATCCCCATATGGAAGTTGTGATATTGTATCCACAAGTTGTTTGTTTTCTCCCCAGAGAAGTTAAAACTTTGAATCTAAAGCTGACTCTACCATCAACTTTTCTTATAGATATATTGTTGCATAGGTCGTCAGGGTATTCCTTTCAAGATGTTTATTTCACCTCATTTTCCCTCTCTCATCTGTTTTGTCAGCATATGCATGCGTGTTAGCATAAGCATTACATACTCATTTCATTGTCATGCACGTTAACATATGCATTAGCATCGACATGTTTGCTATTCATTGTCATCTTTGTCGTTACCACCGAGTAACTGGGTTTGTCCGTTCTCTCCAAGTAGATCGTCAGCCCTAAGCATAAAATACTCATTTGTTCTCAATTTCCCCACAGAGCTCAACCCTCGTGGACGATGGTTATTTCCGTTATCTTTCCGCGCTAGGATAAGATAATCCTTATTTGAGTTCATTTCCTCAATAGAGTCTTGTTTGACAGTTCTTTCTAGCCAAATTCTAGATCAAACCTCGGTCTCGTCGGTCACCGAGCATACCTGGATGTGCATTTATTTTGCACTATCTTTCAAGAAAAGCCTTCAACAACCGGTATGCGACTGTTCTCACCAAAGAAGCCTATCATTATCACCTACATTACACTTTACAATACACTCTACAATTGATCTTCTCATATAAGGAGCTCATTATTACATTACAGTGATCTCGATGTTTGCCATCATCACAACTTTCTTCACAATTTACCTCACAGTGATCTCGATGTTTTCCATCATCACAATCTTCTTGACAATTTACATTATCGGTTTTCACTCAGTGATCTAGATGTTTGCCATCACCACAACCTTCTTAACAATTTACATTACCTGCTATCACTCAGTGATCTAGATGTTTTCCATCACCACGACTTTCTTTACAATTTACATTACCTGTTACCACCTCTACAATCAGTTCTCACTCGAGAAGCTTATTATTGCCACTTTTACAAATAAGCGGCATTTCTCTTCCGAGAAGCTTATCCTATCTTCATCATGACTTGCAGCAAATGGCCACCTCCATCGGGCAGCTGGGCTTTCATTTTCCTTGTCATTTTGAAGTGCGGGGAGGTTTGAACCGAATCATATTCAGGAAAGCAGATCCTGAAGTATGAAGAAGTTCGTTTACCCTTTAGTAAAAGAAGAAGCTGAATCATATTCAGGAGAGCACAAATCTTGAAGTATGAAGAAGTTTATTTTACCCTTTAGTAAAAGAAGAAACCGAATCATGTCCAGGGAGCACAGACCTGAGACGTGGAGAAGTTTATTTTATCAACCAATCTTTTATCTGGTTTGACATTTAAGTCCCTTCCAACGATAAGTGGCATTTCTCTCTCGAGAAGCTTATCAGGGCATTTCCCATTAAAGTCCATTTATTTTGGCATACAGCCGGTTTTACGCTGTATACTTTCTACGGATTCCTAAAAATTCCGTTGATCCTGTCACGAGGGAAAAATTACAGAAGCTCGGATGTTATTCTTTGCTAAATGCTCCAGCATTCTGTTAATCGATCCTACAGTCGTGCAGATCCAGTTTTACTTTTTACCCTAGAGTATCAGCCGGTCACGCCTGGACCTGTTCATTAATTACTCCCAGTTACTCCCCAGTGGAGGCCGTCTCATCGGTGCCATCTCCGTCGAGGATCCTGTTCTTACCGTTCCTTTCCTAAAAGTGACAATTGGTCATGTTCGCACCAGTTGACCATCGCTTTAGAATTCCCCAGGGTCGTGCTGTCACCCAGCGTGTTGTATTCCCCAGTGCGTTTACGTGTCGCGTCTGTCCCCTGTGTTGTCGTGTCGTATGCATCCGTGTGTTTATCATTCTAGCATATGCATCATATCATAGTCATGGCATTGTCAGCATTAGTTTGTTTTTGTTTTGTCCATAGCATTGCATATCGTCGCATCTAAGGGCAAAATTTTCGGTTATCTATATTTAAATCCTTCCACCATGATTTCTCGAGTCTCTGCCGCTCAAATCATCCGGTGTAGCTATTTAAATATGGGCAACTCTAATACCCCAAATTTTACCCTTAGATTAGTCGATTCATGTCACATGTCATCTCATTTTTGCATCAGCTAACTATTAACAGGTTACGTAGCTTGTTTCGTTTTGCAGGAACCGCGTCTGGTACACTTTAGTTGTTAAAGGGCAAAATGGTCATTTTCACGTTGTTTGCTGACTATTTTTGAAGATGAGCTGTCGCCGGGTTTTTTTGAGTAATCAGGACCTCCGTCTCCGAGTTCTTTATTTTCTTTGAAGATAAACATAAATTTACAGTAATTTTGGCATCAGGATGCTTGAAATACAGTAATTAAGTCAGCGGGCCGAGACTCTGTCATCGGTAGATTTCCGAGACATTTATTTTGTCATAGGGGTGGGGTTATGCTGAGATATCAAATCGGTTTGGTTCAAGGCGATGCGAGAATCCGTTCTGTGGAATTTGGTTTCGACAGACAATTATTTTCTGCTTCTTCTGCTACCTGCCACTTAAATTTCTCAAAAGGAAAGCGGTACAAAATTGGCTCAAGTCGGGATTTGTTACATTTATTTAATTGAAATTTTTGGCCAAGTTGGTTCATGGCATTGGATTTATTAGTCGGAAACATAAATGGAATTTTTGGTGCGGAGTTTAGTTCTGTTCACTGTTAATCGGATTTCTCTGTTTTTTGCTGTTTTATTTCGTTCAAGGCCGATACTGTTTCTATCATCGGGCACAATTTAATTTGGGCAGGAAATTTGGGACATTTTGATCTGGTTGATGAAGTTTAGTCAGAATTTGTGTCAAAAATGAGATTAGTCGGATGAGTTGGAGAAATCAGAAATTAATAGATATGTACCTTTTTATTTCGTTTGAATTATTTGCATTGCATTTTATTTCATTTTAAAAATCTAAAAGAACAAAAATAGTTCCTTTCCATTTTGTCAGTTTGTTTTCATGTTATTAATTTCATGTCAGTTTAAATCTATCACATGTCTCTTTTTAAAAATTAATCGGTCATTAGTGCATTGTTTCATAATCTTATTTCATTTAAATAATTTTATTCTAATTTAAACCTTGCTCACTTTAGTATATTGTTTCATTTTAAACACTTTTAAGTTAATCACATTTGCATGCTAAAGAAATTATTTGTTTCACTTTAATATATTTCTATTCTTTTAACCAAAGTTAGTTTTTAATAATGATGTTTTTACAATGTATAATTAAAGATTTTATTAGAAATAATAACAAATCTTTACAAAAAAGGAATAAATAAATTAAAGATTTTATTAATAATAATAAAAAATTTACAAAAATATAATAAATATAAAATTACAAAAAAAATTAATAAATAAAAATTTACAAAATATATAAAATTACATTTTTGCATAAAATATAAAAATTCCTAAAACTTCTCATGTTCTTTCGACTATCCGACTACGAGTTTCCGATCTCGTTCGTACCTGCAAAATAAGCAAGCAAACTTTATCGGTTAGTTTGACAACCCTCGGGACAATGTCATCATCGGGTGTCCGATTCGCGACCTTGGCCAGATCATGGCAGATTTTTGTTCTTATCATTTCCGAGGCTACCGAAAGATGAAGAGGAAAAGTGGCAGATCATGGCAGTTTGAGAAGTGATTTTTTTTCTCAAGAGGACGGTTTTCCCCATTGGGACCTTAACTCCAATCCTCCGAGGAAATCAATTCCGACGAGATCAAGCAAGCAAAGCAGTTCAGAAATCCGACAGTTCGCAAACCAGTTCATGAATAAACAAAACCAGTTCAGACAATAAACCGAAAAAGCCAGTCCAGTTAACCAGTTCAGATAATAAACTGAAAAAAACCAATTCCAAAAATCACACAAAAATCCGTCGGACATTCCGAGAATCTCTCTGTTTTGAACGGATTTGACACAAGACTCATCAGAAAGAGAAAGATCAAACTTGCACATCACAAAGCCCAAAAGAACCGTCAACGCCTAATAAAATCCGCATGCAAGTTAGGAAGTCAACAAAAAAAACCCTCGAGACTGAGTTCACAACGGCAAAATCTCCAGGAAATGCTTCAATCCAACAATATGCAAGCCCAGAATTTTGGCCCAAAACAACAATATAAAAGCAGTAATGTTCATCAGTAAAAGGGGAACCCTAACTAAAACGTAAAAACGGTGGCCATCTAAGAAGGGAGCTCACACAAAAAACGGTGACGGCGGCAAATTCAAAAGACCTTTGAGTCTTCCATCATCATCAGCGCCAAGAAGGTTCAGAGAAGCCTTTTGAATTTCATCATCATTACCTCACGCAGAAAGGAGAATAGGAGTGTCGACGTACAGACCAGAAACCCCAGATCGAAAAACCCGAAAGAGATAGACCGCCGGCGCCGTTCGTAAAGCAAAACGGCGAGCAATCAAACTCAAAACACCGCACAAGCATCGCCGAATGCCACCGAAGGAGCCGCTTCGAACCTCTGTTGAAAAGGGTGAGCAACTTGTATGATTTTTTTGCGTTTTTTTTTTCAGGTATCGCGAAAAGAGGAAGAATGGTAC
This sequence comes from Lathyrus sativus, assembly GCA_963859935.3. NCBI lineage: Eukaryota > Viridiplantae > Streptophyta > Magnoliopsida > Fabales > Fabaceae > Lathyrus > Lathyrus sativus. The sequence continues at coordinate 39,364,355 of OZ012737.1, read as the reverse complement.
ACATGCAAGCAGAAAAACGAAGAAGAAGGGCTTCAGAGGTTGCTAATGGCCGCCGCCGGCATTTTAAAAGGGAAGAAGAAGACAAATGAAGGATGCCCTAAATGAGACAATGGAAGGGACACCGTTTCATCTTTTCTGTTTTCTTTTTTTTTATGGTGTTTTTTCTCATTATTTTATGTCTGTTTTTAGTTTAGGTAGGATATTGTCTTTTTAGTTTACTGGTGGTGGTTATTAGCATAGCTTAAGGTTTGTTTAATTAATCTGTTTTTTAACATAAGCACGACACTTAAGTACTAAAAAAAAAGGGGCTAAAAATAGTCATTAGTTTTGACGCAAAAAAGTGGAAAAAACATTTTTAATATTAACATTTAAAACATTTTTTAATTATAATTAAACAGAAGTTTTTCTTAAACAAAAAAAAGTTTTCTTTATCTAAGTTAAAATAGAAATTTTTTCTTAAACAAAAAACGTTTTCTTTATCTAAGTTAAAACATTTTTTTAAAATAAATACATCAAATTAGCATAGTTTCTCCTTCAATTAACCTTTCTTTAAATAAAACTCAAAAAATAAAGTTCTTGATTTAGCCCTTCGTTTTCGTCTAAACCCCGACAGTTTGTTCGTTGCAGCTCCTCGATATCTCGTTTGTTCGTACAATTCATTTTGTTCCATGGATGTAATTTACGCGAGGCCATGGTCGCGGTTTATTTTATCCCGCATTTTTTTCGGGAATTTGTAATTTACGCGAGTGGTCGCAATGCTTTCCTTTTGCGCTTGCTTTACTTTTCATATTTGTTATGCCTGCCATGTAATAATTCCATTGTTTGCATATTTTTACCTTTATATTTCCCTCCGAAGGAATTAGGATTAACAGTTTGACCGCCGAGTCAATAACTCTAGTTTCAACCATTTCAAAACCCTAATTAGCTTAGGTGTCTCGCCGTGGACAAAAACGCCTTTTACCCTAGCTTTTAGGTCAAAGAGCCGCCGTGCTCTGTTTAGGGTTTCTCACCGTGGAATCCCTAATTTAACCCTAAATTTCAATAACAAATTCAACGTAGAAACAGGAGTTTCAAGACTCCACATAAGCGTGTCCTTAAGATACGTTTACTCCCCTTGAAACCCTGACCATAGTCAAGAAGTTTCTAACCTCCCTTTCAAGGGGAACTACAATTACTCTGATTCCATTCTTGTGAGAATATGTAGGCACAAGATGCGACGTCTTGCCGAGTAAACTTAGGACTAACCTTTAGGTCTCTTTAGGTCACTCTATCCCTTAGCTCAGTATATATTTCAAATAGATAATAAAAATAAAATAGCATACTTTAAACAAAAGGTTCCTGTAGAGTACTACAGAAGTTTAGGGTGCTAGTACCTTCCCTAAGCTTAACCAACCCCTTACCTAGGTCTCTCCCCGCATTGTGTTTATGATGCAAAAATAGGTTTTTCCTCTTTTGACCTTTGTTGCGGTGAGAATCATGATACCAAGCTATTGATTAACTTGAATCTTTAATTCTTAAATTCACAACCGGACTTTAATTTATCCAAAGGAAAGGTCTAAAGAAAGAAAAACCCTTTTCGCGATGTAACAACAACGCTAAGAGATTCGGGGATCGGGGGTTGGTTATGCCTAGGGTAGATATATCACATCCTAAACATCTGTAGTACTCTACAGGAACCTTTTGTTTGTTTGCATGCTAAGTTTACTAAATATTTGCTATGGTTAGAATTGGGTGAGAGGTTAAGGGTGAAGGTAAAAACCTAAAGATAGTTTCTAAGTTTGCTCGCAAAGACATCGCGTCCTCTGCCTACGTATCATAACTAGGATAGAATCAGAGCAATCGTAGTTCACCTAACAAGGGTTGAAGAACACTTGATTATGATCAAGGTTCAAGGGGGAACAAACATAACAATGCTTGTGTAGAGTTTTACAAAACTCTCTAGATCTATGTTGTAACACTCAAGGAAGGGGAGTAAGCAATCATTACTATGATTCTTACGTAGAGTTTACAAACTCTATCCTAGGGTTCTAGTTGTGGAACACTCCTAGTAAAGGTGGGTCTTTTAGACTTAGAGCAAAGTCTAATGGCTTACACTTTCTAACTTAACTAAACTAGGGTTCAAGATGACTTTACAAAGTCAAGGGAGGGGTAATGAGCTATCCATGACACAAGGGTCAATGGAGAGACTTTTCCTTTGGAAGGAGAGAGAGATAGAGAAGAGGAAACTTGGATGAGAACTAAAGAGTTCCATAACTTGGGGAAAAGATACTTAACAAAGCAAATAAACACTTAAGCATGATGAACACAAAGGGCATGGTCACAACCAAGCAAGCATGCATATCACAATAAGCAAAGATTAGATTGAGATAAATGGTTACAACCATGAATGACATATCTTCGTAAAGATAAAGGTAACAACTCAAGGGGGACATATTAACAAATATGGAAGCAGCAACCATACAAATAAGTTACAACTTAGGATAAGCATGTTATAAGTCCAAGGTGTATCAAATGTAACAACATTATGCATTGATGATAATCAAATACAAGCAAGCATGTCATAACAGTTTAAACTCAAAGCTTTAAGAGGGAAATATATAAGTTCATGGTGACAACCAAAGGAATACAGAGCCTTAACATGTTAACAATCACAAGGGAAACAATCACAAACAAATCTTACAAGATAAATCAAGCATGGTTTAAGAGAATTTTCAACAAGGAGCAAGGTAACAACCCTCAAGGGAACCAACTTTCAAGTAGGAAAGAATATTACACTCATGAATATTTTTGAAATACTTTCTCATTTAATGAAACAAGACAACATTATGAGCATTTTGCAAAAAGAATGGATTAAAAATAATATGATATGAGCAAGTTATGAATTTTTGAATTTTTATGAAGAAAAAGAAATAAATGAGCAAATAAAAAGAAAGAAATGGCCATGGGAGGAGTTGAACTCACACCCTTATGTTTACCAACACAAGACCTTACCACTCAACCAACTGTGCGCGTGTAAAAATCAAAGGAACAAGAGAAGAAAATGATAAAAATAAAGAAAATCATAAAAATTCCAAAAAGGGTCATCACTGAGGATCGAACCCAGGCAATATGGCATGATAGGAGACTTAAGGCGCATGAGACAACCATTGGGTTGGCAATACATCCGTGTATTTAGCCACCCCAAATAATACAAAAGGCCTCTTTTGCAAAATTTATGGGCCAGGCTTCAAGCAAATACAAGTGAATTGCAGAAAAACGTTTTCAACCAAACTGTGTCAAAACTCAACCAATTTAAATGAAATTTAAACCAAACATGCTTGATTTTTGATAAGGAATGCAGTGGTATCAACCAATTTATGAAGTAAAGCTCCTAGCTAAAAACACGATGGCAAGTGCAAATGGCATTTTTGAATTGCATGATGGAAGTCAAGGCATGAATTGAGTAAGTTCAGGTCAAGCAAGCATTACACACAGGCTATAAACATGTTGATAGATGATTCTACACTCAAAGCTCAAACACAAATTAAGCAAAACAGAAAATAGCTAAATGGTTGCAACTATGATATAAAGGGATGCAAGTTGTCATTGTTCTAAATGAGTAGGTTTAGTTCACATACACATTACATACAAGCTTCAATCATGTTGACAGATGATCTCATGTTCATAAATCAATCAAAAATGCTTCAAACAGAAAAAAGGCATGTTGCGTGCAGCTGTGAAATGAAATACAAAAACTGTTGAATTGATGATGCATCATGGGAGTGAAAGACCAAACTAGGTAGAATTATGTCATGTAATCAACACACACACACACACACATTACAATCATGATAACAGATAATTTTATGCTCAAAACTCAATCACACCTCTTTCAAAACAAAATCTGGTATGGTGTTGCAAACATATTTGGAAATGCAAGGTTGTTGAAACAAGAAATCAGCTGCTGATGCAATAGGGGAAGTCATGGCATATACAAGGCAGTTAAACATCACACACAAGTCTTAAACATGCTAACTACTGGTCCTAGACTCAAAGCTCAATCAGAAACACATTAAAACAAGAATTGGATATGCTGTTTGGCAAGCACAATTTAAAATGCAATGCTGTTTGGGAAAATGGAGAATGAGTTTAAATGCAACATGGTACATGGTATGAACAAGTCAATTTAGCATCACACACAAGTCCTAAACATGTCAACTACAGGCTCTAGGCTCATAGATCAAATTGAAACATCTTAACACAAAAATTTGGCATGTTGTTGCAACATGATTGAAAGTATAAAAACTGTTTTGAAAATGGAGAGCAGATTAATGATGCAGCAAGGTACATGGCTTCAAATAGTTCACAAACAATCAGAGCATGATAAAAAAAATAATGATAGCTAAACTGAACTGTGCAGACCTGATATCATGCATCTAACATCCAACCAACAGAAATCTCTTTTGACAAACTCAGGGCAGAAATTGGTAGCAAAGGCAACAACATGATCTCTAACAGCAAGACAAATGCATACACACATATTTACAACCAACAGTATATGACTAAGCAAAACACATAACTATACACATTTGAAATCATGCTGCATGTACAGGTTATGTGATAACAATCATCAATATTTCAGGACAACAAAGATACATCATGTTATGGCATGATTCATGGTGAGTACAAAAACCTTAACAACAAATTTCACACCAAAATCCAATTAGCTTTATTCCAAACAGGGCATTTTGCAAAATCTTAACAAAGATTAGATGTTAATAGTAGCATGATGTAGCATTTACAATCTAGAAACAGTCATGGTTGAACACAAATGCACATGTGTTGGACAGAGCTGACTTTATTCAAATATACATACTAAACATGATAACACCAACATTTTTCTTTTCACAACAGTTAACACATGCAATGATAGCAAGTCAGTTTGAAACATAATGGCATATTGCAGATTGAAAGCACATCAATAATGCAACAGAATTGAATCATGGCATACACATACATATTTCTCCAAAACTGTCTCAGCAAAGATCAAATATTTCAGAAATCATGTTAGGCACATATCATCCTATCCTGAGCTAACAAACAGAACCAACATCACAAGGTTCATGAAAGTAAACATGGTATTCCCATCAAGACAAACACATTAGTTGTGAAATAATAACCCTCCTAAGTTATAGAACATCATACTTTAACCAAAGTAAGGATATTGCATAAAAACAAACTCTTGACAAAGATCATTTCCAACTAGATTTTGGGACAGCATGAACACTATTTTCAAAACAATACTCAATCAATCCCAACAACTACAAAACATGACATATGATGTATAGTGAATAGGCTTAGCATTACATACCTCTTGTGGACCTTCTTGAGCAAGCTTAACAGCAAAGAAACCCAGAGATCCTCTATTGGCACAAGTTTGGAGTTTACTTCCTCTTGAAGCAATAAGTAACTTCTTGGGACAATTTGAGTAAACAAACTTCCAGCTGGTCTTTGAGCTCTTTGACAGTTAAAATATCATGGATATGAGGTGTTGGAGATGTTGAAGTGGTAGGAATGGACTCAAGTAGTGATTTGGCTCTCAAGATGCATAAAAGTCAAAATATGGAGGTATGAAAAGTAATGATGGGAACAGTTTCAAATGGCCATTTTAAAGGTGTGTATGTGGTCTTTGAAGTGTTTTGGTGTTTGGAACAAGAAATGACATGAAAAGTGCAAAATGGTGGATTTTGGTGACTTTGAGAAACTTTGCACTTTCAAGCAAGGAAGGAAAGGGGAGAGCTATGAGTTTTCTGGTATTCTTGATAGCTCTGGTGTGGTTTGGAGAGTGTGGAGAAGTCTCTATTTATAGGCCATGAGAAGCTTGGGGCAGATTTGGTTTTTTCACTTTTGGAGGGAGATTTTGAAGAAAATCTTGCCAAGATTATGTGGCAGGTTTGCTTATCAGTTCTTGGGCTCAATGCAAGGCAAAATATCAAGTGAAATGAAGGGGATAAGGTGACTGAAGTGAGGCTAGTTGAGTAGGGAACTGCTGATGCAACCTTCCTTTAAAAAGTTTCTCTTTCTTCATGATTTTTTTGATTATTATATTGCAACTTGCTTGCAACTTGCTCCTTTCTTCAATTTCTGTCACTTCTCCTACATTTCCATCCATGCAATCATCTGGTTGATCGGATAAGTGCTTATTTGCTGAACATACTGCTCTGTTGTTGTTTTTCTGCTGTTGGCACAGTGTTAATCGGTTAACACATTTGGTTAACCGATTAACCATTACAAATATTCAAAATTTTCAAAGTTTTCAAGGTGTTAATCGGTTAACGCCTGGTGTTAACCGATTAACATGTACAAATTTCATGATTTTCAAACATTTTCCACAGGTTAACCGATTAACCTCCAGTGTTAACCGATTAACACTGTGCCAGCAGGTCTGTTTTGTTGTTTTTCTTGTTTGTTTGAGTACAGTTTCACATCGGATCATTGTAGATCAATATGATGCATCAGGAGTGAAATGCTTTGGACATTTTGTCGATGTTTTGATTGTTTAATTGGGACATCATCGACACACATTCGTTTTCCGCTTGGATACACATGTTTATATGTGTTCTTCAAAGTGATGATGTGCTTGCATGTTCATGTTTGCTTGCTCTTATTGTGTTTCTTCTTGCATTATTAAAGGTTGAGATGTACTTGTGGAGGTTTTCACCCCACACTTTTTCCTCCCTTTGCTTGTATGTTGCATTGCATATGCATTCTTTCTTCTTTCATGTTATTTCATGCTTCCTTCTTCTTTTGTCTTCCTTTGCCATGTTCCCTTAGGACTTCTAGTCTCTTAAGATTATGGTAGACCTTAGGAATTGAACCATGTTTGACAACATTAGGTAGCATTCCCTTTTACCTCAACTATAGGTACACTTTGCATGACAACTACTAGGTTTGAGTCAGTCTCCCTTTAGCGTGTCCTTTCTCTTCTCATCTTCAAACAATTTCAAAACACTTAATAAAGGTTAATGAATGTTGTACGCTACGAGCCTTAAGTACTTGGGAAATGGTTATTGAGTGGCTTCCTCTCAATGGCCTAGAGTGTTTAGTGTACACCCTTAGGGTGATATACGACGCATTCGCTCCTAAGTCATAGTCTTTAGTGCAACATGAGTTACAAATCAAACTCAAAACACTTCTTCTCTAAAAAACACAAAACAGAACTTCAAACCTTTTATCCTTCGGGATCTTAATAATGGAAGACCTTTTTCATAAAGAGAGTGTTGTTAAGCTTTGGTTCTATCGCAAACAGGCATCGTCCCTAACTGCTAAAACGAAGGTTTAACCCTACTCGGGTAAAACATCTTAATTAACCAGTGGTTTCGTGTCATACCGAACTACGTTTGCTATGATTTCTCATACCATATGAGAATACGTAGGCACAAGACGTGATGTCTTGGCGAGAAACCTTCCCCCACCTTTCACCCGTAGTTAGCCGAACTACGTTGACTCTGACTTTCCCATTGCACGAGGGAATACGTAGGCACAGAGCGGCGATGCTCTGCTGAGTTTTTTTTTCTTTTCTCTTGTCCATCAGGCCATTAGCATATATATATATATATATATATATATATAAACACCCTTAGATAGACAATAAGCATGGATCCCGTCGAGTACGACGGACGTGAGGGGTGCTCATACCTTCCCCTTGTGTAACCGACTCCCGAACCCAGGACTTGGTTGTGATGACCTTGTCTTTTCCTTTTTCGTTAGGTTTTTCCGATCGTTTACTTTCCCTCTCTTTGGGATAAATAATGAAAGGTAGCGACTTTTGTGTTTTCCGCCGAGTGTTTTTCCCAGTAGTGACAACCGGACAATCTCTCGAGAATTTGATCCATGAAAGGCAAATGGAAGTGATCTTTCCTCGTAGCTTAATTAAGCGTATGGTGGTCCATACATATTCTCCAACCTATCACGATTCTAGTAGAAATTAACTCGTTCTTTTCACTTTAAATCACCCTCGTTCCACCCTTTTTAGGCACCACTTCAACAGGACTAACCCACAGACTATTCAAGATAGGATAAATCATTTCGGCTTCCAACATCTTCACCATTTCGTTTCTCACCACCTATTTCATGGTAGGATTTAAGTGACGTTGAGGTTGGGCTACTAGTTTGAAATCATCCTCCATCAATATCTTATGCATACAAAAAAATGGACTTATTCATTTTACATCGGCAAGAGTCTAACCCATTGCACTTTGATTTTTCTTTAAGACATCAATCAATTTTTCTTCTTCATTATCAAATAGTATGTTGCTTATAATCACCGGTTTGTGCCCATCTTCTTTGAGAAATACATATTTCAAGTGTGAAGGTAATATCTTCAATTCAAGTTTGGACTCTTCTACCTTTGTTTCTTCTTTCAAGTTTTCAACTTTCGCTTCCAATGGAGGAATTTCTTCCAATGCCTTAAGCTCTCTTAGACATGCTTAAATTTCTTTTTCTTCATCCTCATTGAGAACTTTGAGTGCATTTGTAAGAGCTTTTTCAAGGGGAGTGGACACGTGAACTTGCCTTGTTACTTCCATTATAGCCTCATCGGTTTCATCAATTAAAAAATAATCACTTTTATCCTTTGAATTCTTCATGTCTTCAAAGATATTGAAGCACACCTCTTCATCTTGAACTCTCACCTTCATTAAACAGTCATCAATGTCTATCATCATTCTAACGACGTCATTCTATTGAAAGTATTTTCAGTGTGTATTTGTTTTATCGTCTCCACAGGGATTGAAGTGATATTATCGTCGTTCTACAATTTACAATGTCTTAAGTGATGGTTTTTATTGGTTTTTGTTTGGTAACATTAACATTCATAAGAGTTTGTAGCAATGAGTAAAAGTTCAGAAAGATTTGTTGTTTTAAAAGACATATCAAAACTATATTTCACCAACTTGTTTTGCATGTATTCGATTAATCAAGCATGTGTAAACTTCATTCATAATCAACATAATCACATATTATTCATCTATACCTCTTATGTCTAAGAGTGTATTGTGATTTTTACTGTATTGTATAATCGACGATGTCTCAACCTATTAAACAATACAAATAACATTTATGATCCGATACAAAGTGAATATTAAATTCCATTTCCATGTCTAGACTTGGTCTTTGATAGATGATAAACTTAGGTCAATATATAAAAGATGTATCTCACAATCATTTAAACCACAAATATTCAATAAAATGAGTTTTTAGGGTTTTTGTGTCTAAGGAAATAAGATAATATGAAATTTATGTCCCAAAAGTGAACAATAGATCCTAAATATCTAACAAAATATGTGTTATCTCACCCGGCGAAGCCCACTTTTAGGCACTTCAAGTGCCTCCGATCATCAAACCGCATTTAGGGAAAATATCTTTCCTCGCCCATCGACCAACATCTCGCCCAACGAACTCAAGTTTGCCATACCTCATCGGGAGACCATGATGCACTTTTGGTTTTCCCTCTACAGTGTTTTGCCTCACCTTCTATTCACTCAAGCTCGCCCGACAAGGATGTTAAAACAGGGCTTCTTTGCTTTAGCTCCATTTTCTTAGTTTTCTGTCTCTTTCTTGATTCCTATGCACCAATCTTGTACACTAGCACACAAATAAGGGAAACCAAATCTATATATAAGTTTAAAGGCATTTCACACAAAACTATGTATTTAAATATTGAAAAACGCAAAATAGTATTAAAAAATGCCAAGAAAATAGTGAATTTTTAGTCACAATTGGCATTGAACACTTTCCTAGGATAATAATTTAGCTCAAAACATAGACCTTCATAAAATGCATACATCTTCTATGTTGCATATTTAGTTCCTTTTGGTCAAATAAGTAATTCAGACTCTTATGGTCACTAAAATTTTCAAACAGAAATTGATAGAGGTAAATTCTCCACACCTTGAGTGAAAAAATGATCGTCTCTAGATGCAGGTCGCCAGTCAAATACTTCTCTTCATGCGGCTTTATTTGTCTAGATATGTTCGACACCACTTGCTCATTTTGCATGAGGATGCATCCTAGTCCTTTTTTTAAAGCATTTGTTTATGTAAGTTCTAAAGGTCATTTGTATTATTATAACTTGGTACTTGTATTAAATTATCTATTAATAATAATAATACATTTAATTATTATGTTTGGTTTTCCAAAGTGATAAAGTCCCTAAAATAGCTAGTTTGTTTGATGAAGCATTAACTGTGACTTAATTGTGACACCCCGTTAAATATAAGGACAATATTCTTAAAGTAATTGCAGTCAAGCTTTATTGTGAAGTGGGATAACATTAAATCATTGAGTATTATGTGGATAGACTAATAATCACATCTCACAGATCATTAATATAGAGTTATCAAGTCTTCCCATAGGTATAAATATTAGGAGTAATACTTATACTGGATTTATCTACTATTAGAATAATATATAATGGTGCACATAAACCTTCAACCTAAAACCTTTATGGACCTTAGATATGGAGTCATGTACTTTACTTATGGTTAAACATTATCTGTAACAGAATGTCAATAAAGATGATTGATGGGAGAAAATAAATAGGCGAAAATATTCGATTGTTAAGTCTTCCAATGTACTAGTGTTAATTAGAGAAATGTGATACACCGTAAGGTATGGTGTACTTAAGTGAAATATGGAACATCGTAAGGTATAACATACTTAAGCGAAATAAGAAAACTGTAAGGTACAGTGTACTTACCTAAAATATGGAACACCGTAAGATAAAATGTACTCAAGTGACATACAATATATTGTAAGGTAGAATGTGCTTACTGGGCTTGTTTAGTTTGCAGTCCACATAAGCAGGTCTATATTTATAACCCTTGTGTTAAAGTAATTGATCCTTGACCAAATTTAGTCTTTTAAACCCTAGATGAATTTCTCTCTCTCAAAGTCTTCATTCAAAATAGCCAGCGCTTAAATTGAAGACATTATATTCATGTGGACTAAGTAGAGATGGTGTTGTTCATTCAATTCTCATGATCGTTCTTGATTCTGCATCAAATATTAATCTCCACAAGAGGTAACCTTTATATCACTAATAAATGCTCTTTAATAAGGATTAACTTAAGGGAAAATTTTGTTTTCCGCTATGTATTTTAATCGCAATTTCCCTTTAGCATCATAATAAACCCCATACTTATGGGTTGAATATGGAATGATCAACACGAGTGTCATTGTTAATTTGTTCTTAATATTTTGGAAACACTACTCACACTATGAATCCCATTTTAACTTAATGTACTTGTGTGTTAGTCAGGTCAATGATAGGGCTAGTTGTGAGAACTTTATTTTGAATCTTTTGTAATAATCGACAAGTATTGAGGACATCCAGACTTCTAAGATGTTTTTGGGCATTTTCCAATAATAAATCATATGTTGTTAGATATTTAAGCTCTTAACATTTGAATTTGTATTACTTTGTTTGATTTTAACTAAAGTATTCAATTGAGTTTTGTTGTTTTTAGCTAGATTAGTATAGAGCATAATAGGTGCTCTATTTTGTGAATTTTATATGCTTTGTGCTTATGCAGGAGTCACTCTAGTGGTGAGTACTGTAATGTCAGGGCTAGAAGATGCTAAAAGAAGTGGAGAACATCAAGAGGGAAGGCAAATATGGAAGGAGATTGGCAAGAAAGTGGGAAGGTGATCTGCAAAGTAAAGGGATAATATCAAAAAGCTACAAGACAAATGACTGAAAAATAGTACAACCACTACAAAGCACGAATTATTCCCCCTACACAGCAGGCCTGCTGATGGACACTTTGTCCTTTACATGTGTTGTGTAACTCAGTTGGTACTGGTACGAAAGAGAAGGAATATAGGGAATATGTTGATTCTCATGGCCCTAAAAGTTATGGATAATCGAAGCCCATAATTCAATACTTCACGAAACCCTATACGAGGTTGTCTATAACAAGACCCCTCAGAAGAATGAAAGAGGTTCAGACTCAGAGAAAAAAAATTGAGAGAAACTTGTGTGGAAGTAAGTTGGATCAAGTGTGGAAGATTTCTCTTCTCTTCTTATAGAGTATAAGGCAGCAGTATCTTGCATGACATAACACGTCTCTTGAAAATTAAAGATTTCAATAAGACGAAGAAGTTACTATTTAGTTTTCATTTCTTTTTCGTTATGTGTTTAAAAATGTTTAGCTTAGGAACCAATATTGATGCATGTACTGAGCTTATTATAAGTTAAACTCTCTTATGTTGAGCAATGCGAAGTTAATATGAGTTGATCTTTTGTGTTAGTTAATGTGATGTTATTGATTGATTTCATCATGTATTATATTGTTATAAATCTGATTCTTTGGCTTATCATCTTAGGAAAAAGATAAAAGCTTGTTGATGTGAGGAATCTATCAACAATTGGAACTCATGATAAATATGATTGCAAATAGTAGGATAGGCATATTCACTATAATAGATACTTTAGGCACAAAGATCTATTGTTATTAGAAAAATTTGGAAAGAAACCAGACATGCATTAAAGTTAAATGCGAGGCTTTGAAATTCGTCCCCTTAGTTTCTTGCATATGTTCTAATGTTGTAGGAATACTCCATAAGATCACGTTCTGACCTCATTAGGCATGACATATCACATCATATATACATATTAGATAAAGTATATTAATGGATCATTGTCCAACATACACTCCATTAATGATTTCACTTATTTTCTAAAAAACAATTCTATCATTGTTTACTTAAAAATTGAACTTGTGATAACCACATATTATTGTTATCTTTGATCATGCCCATTCATAAAATATAGTTTTACAAATTAATCTAAGTTATTGCACTCCTTATGGGAACAATATTCTTACTTTTTATCACTTGCTATTATGGCGTGAATGCTAGTGCGTTAGATAGTTTTCACCCAACACCCAACATAACACTTTTTTACCTTCAAGTTATATACAATCACCCCCTTCTTGTTAAATTACATGCCTGAGGAACTTCACTTCAGGCATACAAAAATCACACTTACTAGATTGTGCAAATATCTTATTCTCTCAAAGAACAAATGGTATAATTCTTAGGTGATCCTCATGTTCTTGATTAGTTTGCGAGTAGATTAGGATGTCGTCAATGAATATTACCATGAAACAATCAAGGTAGATTTGTAATACACGATTCTTGTAGTCTATGAAAATAGATTGGACATTCGTAACACCAAACTGCATTACTAGGAACTCATAGTATTTGTGTCGAGTTTTAAAGGACGTCTATGGTGTATTTGAAATCTCCACTCAAATTTGGTTGTATCCCAAGTGTAGGTCAGTTTTGGAGAAGGCCATGACAACCTTAACTTGATCGAGTAAATATCCCATTTAGGGATTTAGGTACTTGTTCTTGATGGTGACCTTGTTAAGTTTGCGGTAGTCTACGCATAGCCTCATCCTACATTCTTTATTATTCACTAGAAGTATTAGTGCACCCAAGGAGACAAATTGGGTCTTCCATAATAATTATTTAACAACTCTTTTAACTTTCACTTGAGTTCCTTTAATTCTATTAGAAAAAATTTCTATAGCGTCACAAGCACTAGCCTCACTTCTTAGACTAGGACTATAGTGAACTTTATTTCTATCTCTAGGGCAAGGATGTGATATTTTCTGGGAAAATGTATTTGAATTCTCAAATTATGGATAACACTCATCCTAGTGTCAAATTCCTCTGTAAGCATTAGAATGAAAATATCATATTTGTTGAAAATACAATGAATCTCTGGATCATGTTCTCTAAGAGTGCAGAGATTAATTCATCTTGTGCCATAGTGGTTGGTGGTATGAAGGTGGTCTTTTCCTCGCAACCAATATATAGTGAATTGGCGGAGAGTCAATCCATCCTCATGAAGGTGAGAAAAATATAAGAAGGGGTTGAATTGTGTTAGCTTTTTCTTTCTTTTTTCTAAGTTTCTTATCAGATTCTGAACACATGGTCTAAAATTTGATACTTGGTTAAGATTTTGTAGCGGATATAACAAGTTCAGAGTTAGGGAGATATAAAAAGAGAGGCACAAGCAGATTTATCATGGTTCCTCTCACAAAACGAGAGTAGTTCGGTTCCCTTGCACTTACAAGGGATTTCACTATAATCACAACTGATTACAACTTTCTCAAGCACATAAGCAAGAGACTTCCAATGCTCAAACACATAAGTAAGAGACTTCTATACTCAATCGCACAACAAGAAACTTAATATGCTCAAGCACACAAGCGAGAGACTTTTCCAATCTAACTTACAAAGAAAAGATTCTTTATTTCGTATTGATATACAAGCAGAGGTGTAAACAAAATATATCACGTTAAGACTCTTTAAGACTTAAGAATTTCTAAAATATACAAGTGTTAAGAAAATATAAGATAAACTTGTGTTTTATGTTTGACAGAGTAACGACTCTTTTTATTGTCAACGGTTTGTTATTATTTCTTCAAGTCTTCAGCTCCTTACATAGAGAAATATAAAAGATTCGTTGAAGAGCACAAGTGACTTTTGGAGAAGCTTGATCAGAGATGTTTAAATGTTATACGGTATGGTTAGTCCCTTTGAAAAGATATTTGAAATCTGTTTGCTTCAAGAGGAATTATCTGTTGCATCCCAGTTGCCTGTGAAGATTTTTGTTTAAATATCCACGTGATCAGAAGAAGACAAAATGCTCTCTGAGTATAAAAGTGGCCTATAAGAGTATCCTCGATCATAATATTGACTAACCTCAGATTCTGATAGTGACCTATCAGAGTCTTATTAATCCTTGCATTGACTGACTTCATAGTTTTTAGCTTCTGATCCTTCAGAGTTTGGGTCTTCATAGGTTGATTTTCTTCAGACTCAAATCTTCAAAAGTTGACTTTCTTCAGAGTTTGAGACTCGAGAGTCTGGTTCTACTCCTTCAGATTCTAAATCATTTTAGCTTCTCTTTAAATGTTCATCTTTAGTATCAAAACTGACTTTGCGTCAGAATTTTTAGTCTTTGATCCTGCAGACTTGAACATATGCTAATATATCCAATTGTTCTTTAGATACTTTGTTATCATTAAAATCTTAGAGATATGATACAAATCAATTTTGTTCCAACACCCCATCACTACGTCTAGTTCTTATGAGGTAGATGTATTAAATATATTAGGAAGGTTCAATTTTGTGATGGTGACGGGGCAATCTTTTCACATTTGAGAGGTATCTACAGTACTATCATTCAATGTATTGACCACCATTGGCGAAGACAACGAGGTTATTTCCAAGTTGAGTTCTTTCGTACATTTTGTTGAAATAAAATAATGTGAATCCCAACAATCAAACAATACAAAAGCGGATCCTTGTATGGATAGTAAATAGCAATGGGATTGTTTTTTCCTCTCAACTTTTTGGCATCTAAAGTGTACACCATCCCATCTCTGATGGTTCCCTCGTCAATTACTCCTTTAGGCACTAACTTTGGGCAATATTTCTTCACATGGATAGGTTGTTTGCAGTGGGCAATATTTCTTCACATGGATAGGTTGTTTGCAGTCGTAACACATCAACACTATTCCTGTACAATCTCCATAGTGTGCTTTTCATGTACAATTTTCAAAGTGTCGTGGCGCAAAAGATACCGAAACGTGTGAACACTCAAAATCATCAGAGTTACCACCGAAGTTTATTTTTTTAAAAGGAAAATATCAATAAAACATTAAAAGAATAAAAATATAATCGTCGCAATCAAATTTGAGTTTAGGAATCGGTTATGCATGGGAGAGGTATTAGCACCCACAAACATTCGTTATACTTAACAGGAACCGCTTAGTTAGTTTTTCACTGGTCTCTTTCAAATATGTATCTCCGAAAATATCACTGAGTCGTTCATTTAACTAGTTCAATGAATTAAAACATAATAATTGAGTGTATGAGTTATTTCAACGATGCATCTCTAGATACATCTAAATATGATATGGAGATGCATCTCCAGTTTTTTTTTTTTTTGCAAAATAGGATGAATCTCATAAAAGCGCATTTTGATGTGTTTTGATACATATGAAAATGTAGGCATTTTTGAATTTTCAAGAATGTGAAAGACCCTGTCAAAGGTGGAAAGAGCATTTCCCTTTGAGTTTTAGGGTATTGATACAAAATGGAAATAAAATAAAAAACTAAGGTGTTTATGATATTGAGTCAAGATTATCAATGAAATTTCATACTTAAATCATAATTTTTGGTTAAAATTTAAAATTTAGAGAATTTTTATTATGGAAAGGACGGAGGTTCTTTGAAAAGAACAAAAGAATAAAAATTGTTTTTATCCAAATGAGGATAATACCTCATATTAAATTGTTTTCTGTACTTAATTACAAAAATGTCACTCATAATCCATCAAACACTCTTTAATTGAATATTTAAAAAACATAAGGTTTTTAAAAATTATAATAATATACATATCAATTATATTGATTTCATTAAACAAAACAAACAATTTTCTTAACTTTCTTAATTGCATTTTGTAGACTCGATGTCTTGTCTTATGCCTAACATTTTTCATCCATTTAGAAACGAAGAAAAATCATACAATCAATTTAAAACTCATCCCAACATGAAATCGACAAGTATAACGTATAAACAACATCGAACATACATTCTTTTGTCGATTTTACTACATCATTCATATTCGAAGAATGAAATCGCGATTATAACGCAGACAACAGAATATACCAATAAACAGCATGGCAAAGGACTTCTAAAGTAACAATTGTCGCAGATGTCTATCATACAAAGCATGTTTCAGTAATTTACAATGTGCAACTAAAACTATGTGATTTTGTTTCATAAAGAACTTATACAACATCGAGCTGTTCGGATAATTTCTCAATAAGTGATGATACATTCAATGAAGGATTTGAGATTTCTTTCCTCCTTAAATAACATGAGAATATTTTAAAAAATCAGTATGTCACTATGTTGAGAAAATAAATATCTAGGTTGAAGATGTTAAGCATTGTAGAATCAGCCAAAGCTACAATGGACTCATTAAAATGGCAACCTCCTGCAACCAACATATACAACAAAGTAAGTCATAATGAGCTTAATTTCCACCAATAATCGATTGCCTCGTTTACAAGGTAAAGTGATTTGTGGTAGGAATTAAGCGGAACGCGAATTTAATGAAAGATCTGTTAGGAAAATGTAGTTGATACTAAAATGGTTGGAAATATTAATGTGACTGGTAGGAGGATGCGATTCGTTACCTTGCTGGATTTCTTTTCCCGGGAAAATCAGATTAGAGTCTTCAGAATTGACATACATAGAAACAGCTGCAGATGAAGGAAAGATTACGAAATTTACTTGAACCCGGGTTTCTTCTAGTATAGCTTGTGCTACAATGAACTCAATAAAGCAAGGAACTCTCTGGGTTCTTCATTCTCTTTAACAATCTATGCCGGAAAAGAATAATCATCAATATAAGAATTGAAAACATTGCAAGAAACTAAATACTGTTAATGTTTTTGGTATAAAAAACATGAAATCAATTCCATTTCATACAATTTAAACAAACTGAAAGATCAGAACATATACCTTAGTAACTGTATTTTTCGGCAAATTAAACTGAACAAGAAGATCGCAGCCAATTTGGTTCCAGTCAACGGCTCCAAGAAAATCAGACTGTCTATCACTATCTAACCAATCCTGTGAAGAAGCGTCCGGTTTGAAAGAACTCCCTACCCATAGATATAAAATACTTCCTGTCTGCGTAAGTATACTTGGAGAGAGTATGATAAAAGCAGCCTCAGAACCCAAATGATTTGAACCAAACGTCTCAATCTTTTCTAAACTAGGCCAGCGGTATACTAAAGTTTGTGTCTTAGTACATTGCAACGAGCCACTCTCATTAGTTCCCTTTGGCGCGGTAGACTTCAAGTTTTCTCTTGACAAACCATCTACGGAAGGCTCAGCATGGTTCCTGAGAAGTGATGATTCCTTGCGGCCCTCACTTTCAATAATGTCGGGACGTGACAACAGTTCGCAATGTTGAGTTGAATTTGTACCTCTGTCTTTGACTTGATGATGATTGGTGGACTCGAACAAATAGTCTATACTGTCTGTATCTTGTACACAGCTAAAGTTGTTGTTACCGAGAACACCGTGTTCCCGACCAGCACAATTAGTTGATGGTTTATCTATTACTTGAGCCTTGTCATTCATTAGAGGCAACTTCAAAGACTTTGATAAACTACCTCTGCGTTCAGCAATGGAAGTCGATGATTTTTTCAATGGTAAAGAGGCAGACTGAGAAGATGGATTTGATAAATTGACGTCATAGCTATCTGTACACTTAGACACTGGTAGAGAGGTAGAATTTGACGAGAGGGACAAATTAGAGAAGTTAGAGAAAGATGAAGATACTGGAACCGGAGCAAAAACTAGAGAGGAAGAATCTGGGGACAATTCTAAAAACTTTGAGTAATTGCTAGAATCAGATGAAACGGAATCTGGAGAGACAAAAGGCGGTGAAGAGGATGTTGTTGACGACGCTGATGGGGATGGAAATGAAATAGCAGATGCGTGAATACACAACATGGAATCTGAGTAGATCCGCGGTAAGGATAACTTAGGGGCTGAGACAAACTCCTTCACATTTGCGTAGGAATTTTTCCGCCTTAAAACACTCCAGCTATTCTCTCTTGCGGGAAGATGGGTTTCATGTTCATTCTCTGATGACGCAAACGGAGGCACAAAACCTCCCACGATGGCTTTTCCAAAAACTTCAAAATCGACATTGTATGCATCCACTTTTCTCTCGCCAGGAAAAATTTTAACACTTGTTTTGCTACTTTCTACTACACTTCCAGATAGGTCCATCAAAGGCAAAAAGTTCGAAAAAGCATCCCAGAAAGAAGCCGGTTCCTCACCTTCCTTAATCATGATAATAGACCCTTGCACTCTCTCATACCGGACAATCTGACCTGCGGCCCCTCTGGCATCCCTTTCCATGATAGCCTCACAATTCTTTCCAATCCAAACATATATTGCAGACGGAATGTGCACTATAAATGCACCCCTAGAGTCAAGAGCAGACGAAGACGGATCAGTCAACATCTTCGGAACAAGATGCAAAGGATCATACGGCGAGTGAGGAGCAATCCTATACATCCTCAACAAAGAGCTAGGACTAAGAGGAGACGCATGGACCCTTTTCTGACACTGCAACAACTGACAAGCAAAACCCATATTCGGATCGGCAATACCTCTCGCCGCCTTCACAAACTGAAAAGCATCATCGAAACTCTGCCCTTCCCTCCACATAAGGTAAGCAATGACAAGAGAAGTAGACCTCGACACCCCTTGACAACAATGAACAAACACCCTCCCATTATTTTCCCTAACATCCTCAAAGTAATCAAACACATCATACAAAATACTAGTTATATCCTCACTAGGACTATCTTGTAACCACAAAGTTCTATACACAAAATCAGCTTTGAAATACTCAGGACACACAAAACCTACACAATTCAAAACATGAGTAATCCCATTCCTTTTCAAAATATCCCTATCCTTAGCAACAGCATCACCACCAAGATAAACATGTTCAGCAACTTTAGAACATTCCTTATCAAAAAAAGCAATCTTATCTCTCTTCACAAGTCCACCATTATTCCTACTATCATGATTATTATTCTGCTGAATAGAAGACAAATCAAGTTTCAACCTTTCACCATTGTTATTATTAACACTACTACTACTATTACCATTACCATTACCTCTCCCACCAGGAGTAATTGGCGGTTGCGGCCACTCCCCGATATCATCCGAACTCGCCTTCGGCCACTCATCCAAACTCCGGCGAGCAATCGAAAGCGGCTGAAGCGGCGGCAAACACGACGACCTCGCCTTACAATTCTGCTGGCTCCTCGGCGTCAATGGAGGCGGAGGAAATCTCCGGTTAGTATTATTCCCTTCACCTGAATTGGGATCAGCAAAATTGGACTCCGGTTCACCGTTTGCGGCGGAGGAACGAGCAGAAGACCACGACGATGAGCGCCAAAACATTTTCCGGTTAGATGAAAGGTGGCACGGAGCACGAGCATCGTCGTCACCCACCATGCCAAATCGGTTCGTAATCGGAACAATTTGATGTGTTTTGAAGAAAGATTGAAACTTGTTGAACGAAAACAGCACAAACACGACCCCTAACACTAGCTCTTAACCCTAGAAACTAGGTTTTCTGAAATGGATCAAAACGCTGCGCATTGATGGGAATTTGTGAAATTGAAGCAATCTAATGATGAAGCAATTGAAAGAGAAAGAGAATTTAGTGATGAAAGATTTTGAGGATTTTGAAGTGAAAAAAATTATGATGAGGGAAGAAAAGAATGGAAATTGGGAAGAAAGAAAGAAATTTGGGATTTTTTTATTTATTTTGTAATTTAGTTGAGTACTAAATTTTAATGAGTGAGGGTTTTGCTATTTACATATTTATATGATTTTTGGGTCAAAAGATAATAATTTTATGCCTTTTGGGATTGGGTTCTTTATAAAAAATTAGATGTTATTCATGATGATGGTCAATGAAAATTAAAAACTTAATGTAACCTATGTGTATTAATAGAATAACAATGGTAATAATTATGTAAAGTGTTAGTATAGTCAAACATGTAACTTATTCAAATGGATATATATTGGTTGTTTATAGGAAAAGTAATAGAGAAAAAGACTTTTTTTTAAAAGTAAATTCAATGGTTTTATTTTGGTATAAATCTTTTGAAAGATTCAATTTTTATATTAAAAATTGTGGTAGGTGAATAAAAATTAATTAAAGATAAAGGGAAAAGGTTTTTTTAGTGTGAGAAAGCAATAAATATATTTTTTTTTATTTTCTTTTGTTTGTTATGAGGAGAAGGTGTTTTTTTTTTCAATTTTGAAAAAAAAATATTAAATTTAAAGATAACTACAATTTTATTTTATTTTAGTGAATAGTTAAAAAAATATCATTAGACTCGGCCCAACTTATTATAGTTTAATTTGGATCGATTTATAGATATCAAAACTAAAACTTATAATTTTTATTATTTTAAGATTATAAAAATATTATAAAATTATATATTTTGAGTAATATACAACATATAGTATATTAAAAACTAAAATAATAAAATAAGAATAATTTATTTGAAACAAAAAAAAATATTAAAAATTAACAGATAAATTAAATGAATAATAATAGTAAAGTAAATTAAATATTAACAAAAAATAAATTCACATAAAAGAAAATTCGAACACATCCAAAATTATTCAATTTATTGTAGTTTTTTTAAATTTAATTTTTAATTTTTATTTGGATCAACAACTCAATATAAAATATGATAAAAATAAATAAAGATAAAATTTAAATAATGATAAAATAGATTAATAATATCATAGACACATTTTTTTTGAGTTTGATGCATATAAAAAATTGGGTTAAATATACAACATCTTTACAATGTAGGCGAATTTCGATTTATCTTATGAAATATTTTTTTTAAATTTTTCTCTATAATATTTTTTTTATCCCTAAACGTGCAATTTAAACACTAAATATATATATATATATATATATATATATATATATATATATATATATATATATATATATATATATATATATATATATATATATATATATATATATATATATATATATATATATATATATATATATATATATATATATATATATATATATATATATATATATATATATATATATATATATATATATATATATATATATATATATATATATATATATATATATATATATATATATATATATATATATATTACAGAGGTAACTTTGACGATTAAGAGACAAAAGACATAGAATTTTAACATTTAAGATTCAAAAAAAAATTTTACAAGACATAAACCAAAACTCGCCTAAATTTTTTTATTATATAATTCATTATAGATTTGATTCTTTACGAAATTGGTCCAACTATTTTAAATTTAAATAATTTTGATCTCTTTATATACTTTTGCATTTAAAATTAAAAATGTTTATATTTTTTAAATGAGAAGTTTTTATAAAATATGAAAAAAATTATATATGAAACTTTATAGATAAAAGACTTAAATGCAATTTTAATTTCTTTATTTTTTTTTTTAACTTTTAGTCTTCATTTTAAAAATTTAGCTTTTTGATTATTCTTTATACTTTTATTGAGGTTTTTTTTAATCTCTCTATCCTTTTATTTATGCAACACATCAAAATGGTAACGTGGCTCTAAGTATTTAACGTCGTGTCATTTATTTATAATGGCACTAAATACTGATTGTCGCGTCATAATTTTTATGTGCTACATATATAAAAGGATAAAGTAATAAAAAAAATTCAGTAAAAATTTAATAGTGAAATAAAAAAATTGAGTTTTTAAAACACATGACTAAATTTTTAAAAATACCAAATAAAAAGATTAAATTCTATTTAAATATAGATAAAAAAAGATAAATTAAAAAACAAATATTCAATCAATTTTTTATAAAATATATGAAAAGACTATAATTTTGTTAATTTAAAATAAAAAAACTAATTTTGTGAATCGGATAAATTCATCGGGAAAAATATTATTTTTAATCATGACGGTGGTTTTGTAATGAAAATTGAAAACGTAATGTAATATATATATATATATATATATATATATATATATATATATATATATATATATATATATATATATATATATATATATATATATATATATATATATATTAATAATTATGTAATTTAATTGATATGCACTGTTAACTAATTATTTTCATACATCCTATCACATCATACTGTAAATTTAAAATTAAAAATATGACATGACAGATTAATATAGATTAATATATTTCTGTTAAATGACAATCATTGTCGATATATATATATATATATATATATATATATATATATATATATATATATATATATATATATATATATATATATATATATATATATATATATATATATATATATATATATATATATATATATATATATATATATATATATATATATATATATATATATATATATATATATATATATATATATAAATTAAACTTATATTCTATTCAAATAAATATATATTAGTTATTTATAAGAAAATAATAGAAGAAAAAAAAGACTATTTTTAAAAAAAATGTTTTCTTTGGTTTTATTTTGATATAAATCTTTTGAAAGAATGAATTTTTATATTAAAGTTTTGGGATGAGAATCTTAATAAATTAAAAATGAGAGGAAAGCAATAAAAAAGTTTGTTTAAATTTTCTTTCGTATGGTGTGCAGAATAGCGTGATGTGGTTAAAATTTTTGATCTAAAAGTAAAATTATTTATAATTCAGTTCGATTTGAATTTGTGGTTAAAATAATTTGATACGAACCAATCCAATTTAATACTTTGAATCGGTTTTTGGATATTTAATTTATAAATTCTAATTTTTATTAATATTAATATTATAAAATATTATTTAATAATAAGTTATAAATAATATACAACCTATAATATATTAAAATTTAAAATTTAAAATAAATTTGATCAATTATATTTGAAATAAATAAAATATTAAAAATGAATCAATAAATTAAACTAATAAATTGACATAATATATCAAACTAAAAAAAATGTTAAATTAGAGTTTTCGTCTCTAATTTTGCCTAATTCACAAAATTAGTCATTCTATTTTAAATTCATACAATTTTCTTCTCCCACGTTTTTCATAAAAAAATCGATGAGATGTTCGTCTTTTAACTTATATTTTTATCTATAAAGTTCAACGTTGTGTTTAGATACGATGATTTGTCATGTTTCACAAGTAATTTGTCATTTAAAAATTGATATTATTGTTAGTTTCAAGTGAAAAAGTATGATAGAAAATCAAAATTGTTTAAATTTAAAATAGATGAACCAAAACTGTTTAAATTTAAAATATGAAGACCAATCTTATGAATCAGGAATAATAGAGGACAAAAATGGTAATTAAGGCAAAAAATAAATAAGTATTAAAATATATAAATGCAGTTTAGTTTAGTTTTGATAGATTTTGAAAAATCAATCTCAAATGTGATCAATAAAAGTGGTTTTTATATAAGAGAATCTAAACGCATTCAAAATTATTCGGTTTTTTTTCAATTTTTTTTAAAATCAATTAATAATTTTAATTGAATAGATTTGAATTAAGTAATAATAAAATTTAAATAAAGATAAAATATATTATTACTATGATAAAGATATATTTTGTTATGTGTTTGATGCGTATAAAATCATATATTATATTACTATTTTATTGTTTTATATTTTTAATATATACTTATTATTGAGATTATATTTATAATATATACTTAATATGTATTTATTACTATTTCAAAATATAAAGTATTTGTGTAAACAAGTAAGATACTTTTAAAAAATTAACTTTGAATAGTTTAAATTTTATAATTAAATAAAAAAACACTTTACAATTTAAAAATAATAAAACAAAATTTAATATCTTTTATAAAATTTGTTCAATATTACTGATTAAATTATGAAAATTATCATCGCTTTTTTAAAGTTGTGGTTTATAACTATCAAAAACTTGTTCACATTAATATATAATTATTTTAGTCCAACTAACAAATACCTATGGAGCTACTCCACCCAACCAAAATTAATATTGCTTGAAATTTATATTTAATTTAAAATGTATTAATTTGGATATATTTTTTAAAAAATTAATAAAAGCTTTATTTTTTTTTAATATTTTAACATCAATCAATTACCTATCAATTATTTATTTAATATTAATTTTTAAAGAATAAATTAGTCATTTATATTTCTATCTTTTTATATTTTTAAATTTATTTTTATGAATAAATTAGTAATTTAGCTTTTTTATCCTAACATAATTGTTTCTAATCTAACTCAAATTTAAAGTATCCTAGAGACAAAATATAATAAGTTTTAATATTAAGTTATCATATCTTGTTGTTTAATCAAATATTGGACTGGCACGTTATATAGTATAATTGTCTTATCTTATCTTTTATCATGTGCGTCGTAAAGACCTTAAAATGTGTATTGTTTAGGTAGAATAAGAAATGTGATAGATAATTATATCAATTATTTTTCAATCTAGGATTTGATGAGATAATATATATTTTGGATCGATGAAATGCCAAAAGTCAAGGCTCAATCTGATGTAAGTCTAATCCAAATAACTATTACATTAGCCGCAAAAGTAAATTTTACAATTATTATATCCACAAAGATATGTAATTTTAAAGATATAATAGCAATGATTTATTAGTATAAGTAAGACAAGGGGTTTTGTGTTTGTTATGATGCATAAATATAAATAATATAAAGTAAATGATAGAAAGTAAAGTTGGAGATGTCAGTGCTAACATTGAGAATGCTTGTTGAGCGTAGATTTCATTATTATGTGTCTATCATATAGATCAATGGATCAATAATATCCTCTTATATTCAGTGTATAATACTACCATATGTTACCCTCTTTCATATTTCACGTCGTGAGATTGATGTATTACCTAATAGAATAATAAATATTACTAATAACTAACATTGAGCATTAAGACTCACTCCGCACTGATCCTGCTATATATATATATATATATATATATAATATATATATATATATATATATATATATATTATATATATATATATATATATATATATATATATATATATATATATATATATATATATATATATATATATATATATATATATATATATATATATATATATATATATATGTCTAGGCTTAGTATTGAATATGTGATTATCTTAGATCTAATAATGACAAGCACATTTCGATGTCAAGTCACACCATTAAAATAAGTTTTAGGTTGTAAAACTAAAACAAACATTAAGATTAAAGAGTCGTCAATATTACAGCATAAGTAGATTTACATATTTGGTACATGAATATAATGACTGCATCTAACTCCAATAATAGAAATTTTAGTTATACTTACACGTGATTAGTGTAACAGTTGGTCTTTCTATATACGTCGACTTCGAAAACAGTATTTACCTTGTCACTTGAGCAGTGCTTCCGCCTTCAGACTTCCTTTCTTATCCTTATATTGTAAACCAGAGTGAACCTACTCCAATTTTATACTCCACTGGTCCACTGAAACTTCATTTGCACTCAATTGAAAACTTATATTTATACGAAAATTTTTGATCCTCGTGTTAGGAGCATTATCTTCTCGCCCAACGCACCTACCCTACTTTGACACCCTGATCAATCAGTTTTTCTTCTTTACAAAGCAATGCTTGCATGTCTTTTAAATGTCCTTGGTCGCCTTTGCTTGCCCAACGCACCACCTCTCGAATAACGCGTTAACCCTTACTTTACCATGAAGTATTTGTAATTGGTATTGCCACCTAGACCTATATTGCGCCTAATGCGTCTGTATATGTGTCTGATCAAGCCTCTGTCCTTTAGGGTTTTGCTTTTTATGGATAAAATCGGGAGGTTTTGAGATGATTTCTTATAAAATAACTGATAAGTGCTGACATATTTAGCATAAACCTCAAACTTATCAACAACCCAACATACAAAAGAAAACACACATGTTATTCAAGGTACACTTTCTTATCTCAATTTTTACTACTCTCATCTTGAATTTTAAATTGACTTGGCTTTGGAGTATTAACATTGCAAGTCTGCCCCATGTCATCGCATCTGAGATCAACATCACTAATTCAGGATATTCATCATCAATACATGCCTATTCTAATTTTTTACTTGAGCATTATGATATAATAAGTTAATTTTCACACACACACACACGCGCGCGCGCACACACACACGCACACACACGCGCGCGCACGCGCACACACACACACACATATATATATATCATGAAAAAATATTATTTTCTATTTCATTATGTGTCTCAACAAGTTACAAAAAAAATTATATACACCAGTGACGGATCTAGAAGCTTATATTAATGGGGGTAAATTTTTTTATTACTATTTTATATAAAAATAAATTTATTTAACAATGATAATATTATTTTCATTACTTTGTTTGTCTTTAAAAAATATTTATATCGGTAAAAAAAATTTGCAAAATTTTATAAACTTTATATAAAAAAGGTATTTTCTTGAATAAATAAAATTTTAATGATAAATAAAATAATTAAAATACAAAAGAAACTTTAAAAAAGACTATAATGAAACTTTTCATTTCCTTTATAAATAATATTTAATATTTATTGAATAAAAGAATTAGAGATTACAAATTAATATATTAAAATTAATGGAGGCAATAATTATTATTTAATGGTATCATATAAAACTATTAAACATTTAATAAACAAACAAACAAATAAGTGGGGGCAGATGCCCCCAATTATACACATCTAAATCTGATATACACCAATGAGACAATAACATTAAATCTATACAGTTGTACTAAACATTATATATGGCAGGAAATTAATACATACTATGAATCAAGTATTTACAACAACGTATTATCCTTCTTCTCTCCTAAGAATCAACTAGTTTTATAAGGAAGACAACTCATGTTAACACTCCCGACAAGCCAATGAATAGATATTTCTAATACTCAGTTTATCTAGTGAGCTATGAGAGATTTGAGACAACTTTTGTCAACTTATCTGCAAGTTGATCTTCGTATCTAACAACATAGAATTTAATTATTTTTTTCCTCAATACTTGTTTGATGAAATGTCTATCCACCCTGATATGCTCAGAAAGGGGGCCATGACCTGATATAAAGGACACCCGAACGACTCCATCACTTCATGGAGGCAAATGGGGAGACTCTTCTCCAGACATTTCACGGCTTCTCGCCGACATCCGAAGACCCAAGCCTCCCTCGAGGCCATCATTCAAGGCAGGGACGAACCTCTGTGAGCCTACATTGAAAGGTTCAATAAGGAGGTCATCCAAGTCTCCACCACATGAAGAGATTCCTACTGGAACAGGGGCTCTGCCCCCGCACAGACTTCGCTAAAGCTATAGGCCTCCGGCCCCCCGACAACACTGGATGTTTTCCTTCTCAGAGCTCAGTCGTACGTTTTGTAGGAGGAGAAAGAGGCTGCCAGCTCCGCCCGTGAGTCCAGGCATAGGGAAAATGCCCTTCCAAACAGGACCGGCGAGCCTTCGACATCCCGTTGAGGAGATAAAAAGCGAGAAGACCGTCCCCGCGAGACACAGGACAACAAGGGGCCCTCTGGCAAGTTCCATAAATACACCCCCTGATAGTCTCGAGGGAGAAGATCCTCAGTGAGTGCGCCAACTCAGAGTTTCGCCAGGAAGGAGTTTGGTTCCCAAATCAGATACCGGCCAAACTTAATACTGAAGTGTTCAAATATTGCTGGTTCCACAAGAGCCATGGCCATACGACGGAAGAATGCATCCACCTAAAGGATGCCATTGAAATACTCATCAGGGACGGGCACCTGAAGTAGTTTTCCAAGTGAAAGGAAGCTCCTCAACCAGACGCCCAAAAAGTCTAGAAGGTCGAGGAGGAAACACCTTCCTCTAGAGAAACTAGTCTCCAGGTCGCCATGAGCATCTCATGTCCTAAAGATTTATGCGTTCCCGAGGGGGCTCGCCGCCCCTTCGTATTTTTCCGTGCACAACCCGTGGAAGATATTCTCCTCCTCCCTGGTCATCTCTGGAGGAGGTTTTAATAGAGTGACGGTAGGATCCGTCAAGAGGAAATTCGAGCACCTCATGAGCAGTAGTTTAAACCGTTGCTCCACCCTAGACAAGATCAGGGGAGAGTATGTCCCTATTTCCTTCTACCAATAGGAGCTCCTCGGTAGAGCACCCAATGCCAGCATCCCTCTGCTCGTCAGGGCTCAGATGGAGAACTTTGATGTCCGACGAATCCTCATCGATCAAGGCAGCTCCGTCGACATTATGTATTCCTAGCTATTCTCCATTCTCCAGCTGGACGAATCACATTTGACTCCCTACGTGGGCTCCAACCTCCAAGGTTTCAATGGATCAGTGACAAAGCCTTAGGGTTATGTTGAGCTAATAGTTACCTTCAGATCCGCAGGGATGGTCAGATCAATCAAAGTACAATTCATTGTAATAGATTTTCCATCACTAAACCAGTGCTTCTTCGGACGATCAACTCTAGCCGAGTTGGTGATCGTACCTTCAACGGTACACCTAAAGATGAAATATTACACCTCCAAAGGCCTCGTTGCAACTCTACACGGGGACATAAAAGTCGCGAGGAGATGTTTTGAAGCAGCGTTAAAGGACTAAACGCTATCGTTGCCAGACCGAAGACTCCTGCCCAGTCACCTCTGCCCAGCAGCTCCAACGAAGCAAATTCACTCCCTCACATCGATTCTATCGACCTCGACAGCCGTTTCTTTAAAGACGACCAGAAAACTCATAGGGAAAAAGGAAAGGAGGTCCAGTCACCTTTGAGCACCCTCTTCGGTAGCAGCGAAGCCGCCCATCCAATGCGCCCCATCCCAGATGGAGAATTCGAGCTTGTCCCACTCAACGACGACCCTCAGCAAGGAGTGAAGATTGGAACCAATCTCCCCGAGCTAGCGAGGAAACAACTGAGAGCATGTCTCTAGGAGAATACAAACCTGTTTGTGTGGTGGAGCACCACAGAGATGCCCGGACTGGACCCTGAGGTGGCCTGTCACCACCTCACCATCGACTCCGCCGTCAGAGCTGTTGCCCAACATAGACGACGACAGTCCCCGAAGAAAATGGTGGCTGCCTGTTGCACCCTAATTTTGACCATAAGATCCCACCTCCTTGTGTTTTTCTTGCTTTTTTACTTTTGTACGCGTATTCATTATGACTAACTAGTGTGTGCAGCTGCAATAATTCCAAGTGGGGATAACTTTCATGCTCATTATCAGATGTGCCAAAGACGTAGGTCATGTCTCAAGGAAGCAAAGATTCAGACTGATTTTACATTTGAGGGTTATATTGGACTCGGCAAAATTACTAAGAGGATTCTAGGACAGTTGAAAAATCTCATATGATACCATGACGGTTGATTATTGAGGATATTCAGAATCAAGTGCAAGGAGAAAATTTATGACAAATATGGAGTTGTGGTCAAGGTTGGCACGTCTACTCTCAATATGAGTTACCAAAAATTTGAGAGTTAGATAGCTAGAAGTTTGAATCCATAATGCAAGAAGGAGTGGATTCCTTTTGTTCTTTCGGATACTTGTTACTTGTAAAGTGGATTATGTGTGTTTGGAATATTCAAAATTAGTAGTTCCATCAATACAAAGTGGAGATGCATATATAATGTCATTAAATCCAAGTTGAGTAGTGAACAAGGTCTTAACCATACGAAGATGGAAGGACCAAAACCCACGAATTCATTTCTAAGTACATACGGGGAGCGTTTCCATACAAAGCAATTATGTTCGTTACAATGCATATTGTCGCTACTGCGAAAAACGAGGTCGGCAATGACAGAATAGTCGCCACCTTTCGTTATTTATCCCTCAGAGCGGGAAAGGAAACGATCGGAAAAAACCTGACGCAAAGGGAAAGGAATGGTCATCGCAACCATTGTCTGGGTTCGGGAGTCGGTTACGCAAGGGGAAGGTATTAACACCCCTCACGTCCATCGTACTCGATGGGATCCACGCTTGTTGGTTTGTCTACGGGTGAAAAACAATCTATCTACGGTTGCTAAAGCTGAACGGAAAGAACTGACTCGATAGAGCATCGCGCTCTATGCCTACGTATTCCCTCGTGCAATGGGAAAAGTCAGAGTCAACGTAGTTCGGGAAACTACAGGGGAATTTGCTCGCCGAGATATCGCATCTCGTACCTACGTACTTTCATACAGCATGAAAGATCAGAGCTTGCGTAGTTCGGGCTAACTACGGCTAGACAGGGTGCTCTCGATCACACGGGGTGAGAGAAAGGGTTGACGATACTAGCGCACGCGTTCTAGCAATTAGGTGTATGCTGCTCGACCATTGGAGACTTAGGCGCTACCTGTTTGCGGTAGAACGGACGTAGTACGTCGGGTTTTAAAGGTATGGGAACCTACGGGAATTTAGAACTATGGTCTGGTCTCGATTGCTCTAGGGCAAGAGAAAAGGAAGAGATTAGTCGTCAGAGGGAAAGTCTCGATCGCGCGACAGCGAGAGAACAGAGAAGTTAGTTGTTAGTGTGCTCGCTAGGGTATCGCATCCTATGCCTACATATTCTCGTCTGGTACGAGAAATCAGAAAAAGCAAGAACTACTAAGGAGTTCAAGAGCCTCCTCGCGAGTGCTGCACTCGAGGAGCTCTTTAGTGTTTATATATCGAGCTTCCACCTACAGCCCACCGTCCTCCTCGTACAAAAGTTATCTGGCGCGAGTCACGCACTTGGCAGGAAGGAAACCATCTACATAAGCCACTAGCTTGGCGTAGCTGGCCTGATCGTGCTCCACCAACTGACGAGGGGCAACTATGTACTTGTTGGTTAAGCGCGTAAAATGAGCCTTGCTCCAGCAAAAGGGAAACGTAAATAGCGTTTGAGCAACTATCTTACCCTCCTCATCTATCAAGTCCTTCCCGTTCTCATCTGTGGAGACCTCCCATACGAAAGTTGAATCGGTGGCCCTCTCCGGCATTGGTTCGATCACATAGAATCTCTTCTTAAACGTTCAGATAGATTTGGAGAAGGGTTTGAACAACTTCTCCCTTTCTTCAAAGAGACCCAACCAAACCTTTTCCCCGACACCTGTCATTGGAGGTGAAAGATGGTGAAGAAAAAAGGAAGACTGGCCCTAATTTACATATGCTCACATACCAGCTCGTATGCCCGCATGAAGGCGATAGAATTTGGGTGCAGTTGAGAAGGCTCCAGGTCAAGATGCACGAATACGACAGCTGAAAATTTGTAAATGGCAATCTCAGCCCTATCTTCTTAAAGACATACTCGTACATAGGAAACCGCTCCCTGTACGCCGAGTAAATCTGGTCATCTCCTATAGGGAAGTGGACTTTTCATTCTCCCTCCGGTCCCACTGTGGTAAATGCGTCCCCGGTATAAGAAGCAAAAATAGATGTGTGCTTCATGGGCTCGGCCACTGTCCACTCATCCACCAACGACAGCGTAGTAGACGTCCATACAACCTCGGGAGACGAGGAACCACCATTTGTCTCTGTATCCTCCGAGGAGGTATCCTCGAAAAAATCCTTAAGTTGCTTTTCTTCTTCTTCTTCCCTGAGCGACATCTCTTTTACCTAGAAAAAAAAGAGGAAAATAGTGAATTTGATGGGAAAATCAAATCCACCCTTCCACTACTAGTCAAGTGAAAGGGTGCGCTAAGGGACGAAGACAGAATCCTCGACCTAAGTCCTACTCAAATGGCACAGCTAAACAAACGGGGAAGGTGCCCGACAGTTCTCCCTAACGCATCCGTGGAAAGTCCCCGATCACAGAACCCGATGATTCCACGGGGAAACCACCAGAATCCATGTTACTTTAATAGCGATACCTCCGTGTCTCCCCCTACCCCGGGATCAACTGAACCTAGGGGTTGCTAACTTACCCTTCCTAAAAAAAACCAACTACACCGCCGGCAGCAGACAGATAGTCGCGCCACCGTCTACCACCAACAACCACCGCTAAACACATTCTAACTAAGTCGTTTCAATCATAACCACATGCGATCTAAAGCATCAAAATAGAAAAATAAGGAACAAGTAGAGAGTTGATGCACTTACGTGGTCGAAGAAGAGGTTCTGGAACGAATACAGATCTAGTCGGACATCGTATGATGGTCGGATAGGCTTGACGGCAGCAGACGACGGTTGAAGAAACGGGCACGATCAGAGGCGGAAGCAAAAGTTCTGAATGAACAGACTCTCTCACTATTTATAGGCGAACTTCAGGCACGTGCACGAGCACACGTGGGTAAGGCATCATCATGACCCTAGCCTAGCCATCATTACGCATTTAATGCAGCACACGGCTCGAGGCACACATGGCCTTTCCACTCTTCAGATTCCATCAACCGCTGGGCTCCCCGGAACCCAAGCTCCCTGACGACGACATTTCTGACGTTCGGGCAATTACTCATCCGAGCACAAGGAAGCTCACGACAACTATGCCCGGGAAGCAGATCATCCTTAAGTCATCATTACCCTACCCGGTAGCATCGACTTGGGGGACTATCGTTCTGGACTAGCCCAATCCACTTATGCTCCTAAAATGACCCAATTGCTTAAGTCCAACCTCTTTGGGGGAAAGTTTACTTTTTTGCCCCTCCAACAGGGAAGACTGACCTATTTACCCTTGGTCACAACACTCCTCTCCGTTAGTCTCTACCTGTCACGCACGGTTCCACCATCTAGAAACAGCCAAGACGCTTGTGCCTGTAACTACGCCCCTGGTCGTGCCAACGACTAGTTATGGGCACGTTTGTCCGTCCCAACGGCTATTTTCGGCAGTTACCTATTCTTCGGAAAACGGTTATCTCGCCCCGAAAATAGGGACCATTGGCCAAGCGCTAGGGGCATTATAAAAACCCTCTCATTCGAGAGGGTCAGGTATCCAATTTTTGATCCTGAAACACACACATTTTGTACTTACTCGCTCTCTTACTCGTTTTCTTACTTTAACATCGGAGTGCCTTGAAGGTACACCACCATCTTCTCCTCTTTCACACCCAGCATCACATACACTTATTTTTGCCCCATCTGAGATTCTGATCATTTGATAAGATCGACTTACAAATATCAATTTATTGACAAGTTTTATCCATTATTAAAGACAAGTATTATCAATCGATCTTTCCTACACCCCATAACTATTTTGGTCGAGCGCATTTGCGAGTAACAAAGTCGTTCTCACAAACAAATCTTGTTGCAACCAACCAAAAGACGTTATCTAAGAGGATTTATAATGATTCTAAAGTGAAAGATTCTATTACTATCTAGTAACAAAAAAAAAAGTAATTATGATTCAATAATAATTAGTGAACTAACTCCAATAATAAGTAGTTCATGATTATTCATCATCAAAACAACACATAGTTTCTTCATAACCACTACATTATAAATAAATAAATATAACACGTGCTATGTGTGACATACCTAATGAGTCAGAAAGTGTACTAAATACTATATTTGCTTGTTTGTCTTGATGCTAAGGGCAACTAGGTGGTGGAACACTCCTTTAATGTTGATCTACTCTAAGATATTCACGGGTTGTGGATGCTTCTTATAATTAATATCTTGCAATAATAACTAGATTCTTAGTCTCTAGATATATCAAAATCTAGCAATGTCGTGTAAACAAATCAAAAGATTTATACCTAAAGTGTTGAACTATAATTAATTATGTGAACAACTTTAAAGGAAGTAGATCGATGGAAGAAATCACCTCACCAGAATTTTGCCAATTATTTATTATGTATAATTGGTAATAACTCATAAAAAATCAAATTTACTTTTTGAATAAAATTTACGAGCAATTATTTGCTTTAAACCAAACACTAAAACTCAAGTGATAAACGAATTCTTATTAAAAAATAAAGATTTAAAAAATACTGAATTCAATTTCTACTGAAAAACTAGATCTATAGTCTCTTGTACTAAATTCTAAATGATTAAGATTTTATTCTCCTAAGAAACAAGGGTTTATATATATATATAACAGTTTTTGGATACCTAAGGCTGACAATGAATTAAACCAACTCGAAAATAGTTCGGAATTCGACTCGACAATTAAATCGTTGAACTAGGTTCATGAACC